>QEOT01003719.1:73608-93651 GCA_003123785.1 Pterocarya stenoptera | reverse complement strand
GGCTACCGGGTAAGTGGGTTTTTCTCAACTCTGGTTTGATTGGGTTTGTCGATGGGAAGAAAACTGTGAAGAGGAAGAGGATTTACGCGGCTCTTATAATGGTAGACTGATAGAGAAACATAAGAGAAACCCTAGATGAGTAGAGACGTACACGTGTAGAATTATACTCGGCAACCGAGTAGAATTGTTTTCCACTAGGATGATAGCGAAAATCACTGAGAAGCATACGGGTTTGAGGTTTTAAGTGAGAAGCAGAGATAAATCTTGAGGTGGATTCGGCTGACTAGAGGGAAAACTGAAAACTTTAAATTTCGAATAAATCTAGAATTTGAAATCTGATACAACGTAGGAAACCTCATTGAAGTGAAACTCTATCAAATCTTAAATAACAACTATAATAGAAAATAAATATAGAGATAAAGTAAAATATTAATTCTACTAAAACTATAGTCATAATAATTTAAATCTAAATAAAAGCTTACTAGGAAAATAATTACTTATATACCCTATAGTCGAAACTGGTATGTTACATAAACATTGAAGCAAACAGAGAAATATGAGATGATTTGCTACGCAAGATACCAACACAGAAACTGGAATAGAGGGGTTAGTTTCTCACATGTAAAGCAACTAACATAGATGTTTTCTTGCTCCAAATTATCATTTCCTCCACCATACTTTCTACTACTCAACCAAATGAAGTTAGAGGTGAGGAGGCTTGAGTTAAGAGGAACTAAGAGGTAAAAGCATTAGAAATTAGAGTAAACAATGAGGGGTTCAAACTTCAAATATGAAAACTGCTGCTGCAGATAGGATGTTTTTGTTTTCTGTTTTGCTTCATTCTGAGCTCGAATATTTCATCCACTGGACTAGAATATATTGTATAGATGAGGGTCCTTGGAGTAAGAAGAGATTACATGTGAGAAGGAGAGGGAAAACAAAATGAGAAACTGTTACTGCTGCTGCTGTCTGTTACAACTTTCTGCTGTTGTTGTGTGTGTTGTTGTTCCCCTCAGTTTCAGCTACTTAGAGCTGGTTTTGGTCTGAGATTTTAAGGTCATTCGGTAGTCCTAATGTCACACATTGAGGCTGAGTTGAAGAGATGAAATAAAAGCAAACTAAGGTGCTGAAACTTAATAGGAATCAAGGGTTGAGGTTGCTGAATTTTTTCTGCACTAGAAGGACAGCCAAGAGCTTGTGTATTTTCTTGTTTTCAAACCTTCCCTCTTTCTAATACATTCCTAATTACACAAGCAAGGATTTAGAAGTGATCAAATGGAGATAAACAAGCTAGAGAGTCCACCAAACAGAAACTAGTAGGAAGGAATCAATTGCATAAATTTAGAGGAGGAAACGCATTGCAGAAAGAGTTTGCTGCTATGCTACAGTTTTGGACAGAATTAAAAGAGGGCGACCAATTAATGGCCATAAGTTGCCGACTTGTGGTTTAAAAAAAACAGAGGAGGAATGGAAAAGCAAGTGGCATGAACAAAGGGCTGTGTAGGTTCTCAAGTGAAGGAGCCAAGCCATGTCTGCAGTTGGCATCCATTACATGTAGCAATGCATCCTCATCTGAAGAAGTGTAAAGAACTTATTGTCATTATAATTGAAAAAATGTTCTACAAAAGAAAAATAGCTCTTACTTTTTTTATTTATTTATATTTTGCACCTACTGAAATAAGATACTAGCTCCGCCACTGCCTATGCCACGTACGGTTAGCCATCAAGTTAGGCGCTGTTAGATACAATAGAATCCAAGAGCTCCAGCAAGATAACCACAAAATGGCAGGCCAATATTGGTGATACTAATATAGAAATCTTTCATTCTGCATTAATAAGCAGGGGCAGATTTCCTGAAGTTTAAGGAATTGGAATGTTTTCATGACAGGGATTATTGTTTCCTCATGAGTTCATTCTAATTTTGAGACGGGTACAAAAAAATGATAATAATCCCATCTAGAGCTTTAGGACCTTTGATTTGTATAATTTCTCAAACCAGAAACTTTCAGGAATTACCCTGTATTTTGACAAATGCAGCCCAAGTAGATCAACAATTACAGTATGATGAAAAAGAAATTAAGTTCATCTCAATTCATGTGTTTGCCACACATGTTAAGGAAAAAAGCTCCACACCAAGAACCTTTCTTCCCTCCCCATGACCCTAGGAAAATACAGCAGTGGCAACATGAATGTCTAAATTTTGTGTAGCAGTTAAGAATGTCACAGTCAAGTCCAAGCCAAAACATGGAACCAACTTATCGAGTTTCCAATTCCTATGTCATTAAATGGTGGCAAAGCAAAGAACACACTTGCCAAACCTATACAATCTGTTTAATTCTCTTAAGTCCTGAACAATTCAGTTTGGAGCTTGGAAAGTTTATAAAATGACATTATCCAAAGCTTTCAGCCTTTTAATGGTGACATTCTAATGCCTAGTATAAGAATTCATCCAGCATCCTTTCCAATATGGGAAGTGGTCATCATAGTCTCATAGAAAGCTGAAGAGGCAAAAAAAGGATAAGAAATCAGGTCTAATACATATCCTATCTGGTTAACTAGAAAAGAATCCTAGAAAATTGTAATTCCTTTTATGTTATGCTGTACAATTCTAACCTTATTCAACTTACCCTTCTTATGGTCATTAGGTCTGTAAAACATAGTTTTCAAGGCACTTAAATCTCCCTTTACAGATTTGGTCTTAGTCTAAAAGCATATTCTTTGAGGCCTTTGAACCTGTTTCAATATTCCTGGTGTATGTTTATGTAATGAAATTCCAGTAAAGGGGTCGAGGAGATTACTTCGCTGCAAATTCGACAAGCATCCAATGAATGTGCAAGGTTTGAGCTATTGCAAAAAAAAAAAATCGAGATAGGTTCATTCTATGTTCACTTAACTAAAAAATACCTTTAAAAGAGTACTAATTTCCCATAAAAATGTTTTCTAAGATACATGGAATGTCAATGGATGCTTATTCATAAGTCACCATGAGATAATGCAATTGAAGTTCTAAGCATGCCAATAGTGAAAGAATTTATTCCACAAACTTTTTTCATATCTGGTTTTGATTGATAAATATGCATGCAATACTTCAAAACATGCCCTGAGCACTCATGCCTCATGACGTCCAGTAATATGATATAATCATGCTTCTTTAAAGGAAAATCAATCAGTATTCATTGTTGGAAGAATATTAAGCATACCAATCAGCCTTCTTCAAACATTTATTTTTTCATCCCTTTTACTGTTCTAGATAATCAACTCCATAATAGCTCGACCAAATATCACTTTAGAAGTGAATCAAGGCTCAGTAATAGCTCCATAACAGACACAAAAACACGCTGAAATAACATGCTCAAAAGGAGTAGGGTACAATACAAACATAATGAAAAGTTAGCAGGTAGAAATAGAATGTGAATCAAGCCCTGTAGGATCAATCCTCTGCTGGTTATGGTACATTTTCCTTGAAGGCATTCTGTAGATCTTGGAGTTGAATCTGTGTGTTCTTGAGTCTAGATGCAATATCTTTGAGCTGTCTCCTCACTGGAGCAACATGTGCATCCATCCTACAATCCATCTCCGATAACAGAGTTTCCATCCAGGAAGGTCGTGCCACCTGTCTAGATGAGCTTTCACCAACCTCATGTGAAGTTGGCTAAGACCAAGTAGTCTATTTTTGAGCAAATGGTGGCATGATGTGCAATCCTAAGAAAGATTGACAAATTAAATTTTTATCCTAAGTAACCTGAAACTTGTTCACAAACATATATGCATACGTGAATAGAGTAATCAATAACCCTGACAAGAGTGCTTTATTTCGAGAAAACATTTCTCAGTATATTTTGAGTTTAAACGTGTCCTGTAAAACTGTGAAGAGTGGAGATTGGATTTCCCCGTAGGATTTGAAGACTATTCTCAAGAGAAAAACACTTGGTTTCTAAGTCATCGTTGGTAAACGAGTGAGATTAACATGCGACACATGAATCACTTAAGACTCATGACTTAAACCTGAGCTATTAGTTTCTTGTATGGGAAATCTGCCAACACAAGTATGGTTGCATATGGTCCTAACGACCCCATCTTGAGTTGTTAACTTTGGAACATAATAAGAATTGCAGGTTCCTCAGTGATGAAAACTAGCAAGTGTTTTTTAGTGTTAGGAGTGAGTGAGATTTGAAAGTAAATCTAGAACAAAACAAGCATTTGGGTGATGAATGAAGAAAGGATGGTAGGTTGATCAATGGTATGAGTGATTTGATTAGTTTAGTAGGGACTCACCGAGTTGAGTATCCTCTAAGTTCAAATTTTCGATATCCAAGGTTGTAGAATGCCTCTTCTGTTGTGGATAATAGTCAGATTCCAAGTTGCAATCATGCTCATAGAACACATCTGAATGATCTTTAGCATTATCTGCATGCTTATGCACCAACTGGACTCCACAACGTTTAAGGGATAATGAGTTTGAATAACAAGTAAACTTAACATTTAGACTTTTCCCTTTTAGCTGGAAAGGTTCTAGAACAGAGTACTCCAACCATTCATGATCTAAACCCCATGAGTGAAGTATCCTTTCGTTACAAAGCATTCTTACGCCGTTACAGGTGATGTCAACATTAAGAAGATGAAGGGGAGTTTCTGTAGAGATCACAAAAATAGGTCCAACAGCAGCATACACAGCAATTCCTATAATCTCACCCCAATATAGAAGCCCATCAATATCTATTTCACATGATCGAGTATTTGAAGCCTCCTTACAATGGATTAACCAGTCAGGAATCATACTTCCTGGAAATATAAAACCGCCGAAATAGTCATTAAGATGTCCCTGTTAAAAATATATGTTTCAAACATGTCACACAAAAGGAAAGGAAAAAAGAAAAGAAAGAAACATCAGAGACACAGAAGGGGGGGGGGGGGATTGAGGGCGAAAGAGATACCTCATCAAATAAAGGATTTGCCATCAAAGTGCCCTTAAGTTGCAAGTATTGAATTGAAACTTTCTTGATACTTCGGGAAACCTTTCCAATGAGATGCATCCATTAGCATACACCTCTTCTATGTTGGGTGGAAGCTCTAGAATTTTTTGAAGTTGCTTGCAATCCTCCAACCTAAGTTTTTTTAATCCATTAACTCTTTTGATGGATGTGGGAAGACTAACAATATCACTAGTCGATAGATCTAATTCTTTCAAAGTAGAAAAGCAATTTTGTTCCCTAGCAAGAGCAAAGAATGCCTAAGTGTGCTGGCAAAAGCAAAGAATGAAGTTCTACATAGTTCAGCAATTGCAAAAAATTATGTATTGTCTTATCAGAACACACACATATGTATACATCGCTATTTCACTTTGTAAAAATTTATAAAGAAGAAACTTAAACTTCATTCATCTATCTTTATTTACACTACTTCAGATCGACAGTTTAATACGGCTAATGTTTCTGTGTCCCTTTGTATTTCTAATTCCATTTTCTTCTAAAACAAAACACCTAACAGGTTCACTAGAAGAAGAAAAAAAGACAAATTAAAAATTAAAGCACATTTTATAGTGAATCTTACCGTATTTTCTTCAAGTACATAACGAACGTCTTCATGAAACCATAACCTACTATGTCTGCCAGGCTCTCTTGGTGACTCTTGTCGAACAACTTCTCTACCCATATCTTGCAATAAGTCTTGCATGGTCAATCTGTCATACTTATCAATACTATGAGGCATTTGTCGATAAGCTTTTCGATACCAGCATTTGGAAAGAAGCCACAACTATCCAGTATTTTAGTGACATATCTTGCATCCTTTCCTTTGAAAAAACATGCAATATCAAGGAAAATATTTCTCTCATTTGGCTCTAATCCATCGTATCTTATTCTTAATTTTTCTTGAATATTTTCCTCCGGAATTCTTTTGTATTTTTCCAATACACTTTTTCCAATAAGATATATCTCTACTGTATAGATCCGAGCCCACCACTATTAAAGTGAGTGGAAGACCCTCGGCATAGCTTAGTGCATCTTTTGTGAGTTCCACAAAATTGTCATTGGGTTTGTCACTTTTGAAGGCATTCTGGCTAGAGAGTTGAATAGCTTCATTGTGATCCAATTCCTTCATGTTATATGTCAAAGAATCTTTTTATCCCTTTTGAAGGCATTCTAGTAGATGTTTATCCCTTCTTGTTATAATGATTCGACTTCCTAAACCAAACCAATCACATCTTTCAAGAACTAAAAGAATCTTTTTGCGGCAAAGTCTTTCTTTTATCAAATTGATTCCTCTCCCTCCCTCTATTTTATTTTTTTGACTTCAGGGGCAGAACCCATTTAACAATCTAGATCATGCCTGTGGTTCTTGACAATAAATTCAATCCAGAAACTTTCAGCAATTAGCCTGTATTTTGACAAATATACCCCAAGAAGATCGACAATTACAGTATGCGGAAAAAGAAAAAAAACAACACAAATGTTAAGAAAACCAGCTCCACGCACATTACCTTTCTTCTCTCCACACATAAGTTTGGTCATTAATTTCAGCCTTTTAATGGTGACCTTATAATGCCTAGTATAACAATTCATCCAGCATCCTTTCCAATATGGGAAGAGGTCATGATAGTCTCATAGAAAGCTGAAAAGGTGGAAAAGGGATAAAAAATCATGTCCAATACATATCCTATTTGGTTAACTCAGTAAGAATCCTAGAAAATCATCCTTTCAACTTACCCTTCTTATGGTCATTAGGTCTGTAAAACATAGTTTTCAAGGCACTTAAGTCTCCCTTTACAGATCTGGTCTTGGTCTCAAAACATATTCTTTGAGGCCTTTGAACCTGTCTTAATATTCCTGGTGTATATATATGGACTGAAATTCCAGTAAAGTGGTCGAGGAGATTACTTTGCTGCAAATTCCACAAACATCCTGTGAATGCAAGGTTTTAGCCATTGCAAAACAATTCGAGATAGGTTCATTCTGTGTAACTTAAAACTAAAAAATACCTTTAAAAGACTACTAATTTCCCATAAAAATGTTTTCTAAGATACATGAAATATCAATGGATGCTTATTCACGAGTCACCATGAGATAATGCAATTGAAGTTCTAAACATGCTAATAGTGAAAGGATATTCCACAAACTTTTTTCATATATGGTTTTGATTGATAAATATGTATGCAATACTTTAAAACATGCCCTGAGCACTCATGCCTCATGACGTCAAGTAATATGACATAATCATGCTTCTTTAAAGGAAAATCAGCCTATCTTCATCGTTGGAAGTACATTAGGAATACCAATCAGCCTTCTTCAAACATTTATCTTTTTCATCCCTTTACTGTTCTAGATCATCAATACCATAATAGCTCAACCATATATCACTTTAGAAGTGATTAAGGGCTCTTACCTAAGAGGACTTTTATCAAACCCGTGGAGAAAACCAAGAATGGTAATTTTTAACAAAATTGTGAATCAGGCTCTCAATTGATTAATACTATTCTAGATCTTGAGAAAAATATGATTGAATTTATATCAAGAATTTTATCCCTTTTCATTGATATGAAGCAATAACAATAAATTGTTGAACGCATCAATAATTGGAGAAAAACTCAATCTCATAAATAATATTACTAATCTTTAATGAGGTTTCATCCTTAACCTTAGTTGAAAATTTAGCTAGGCATATTCATGAAAACAAATTCTAGAAAATGAATGTAAATAAATATCAAAGCAATATTTAAAATGAAACTAAAGAAAAATAAAAATTCCAATGCTCTCGAAATGTAAAAGCTACAAGTCTGTTACCATTAAAGTCTTTTATGGTTACAGTTCTTTCCCAACTTTGATTCCTTCCGCAACTTTGATTCCTTTTTGAACTTCAATTGCTTCATTAAGATAAAGTTCAAATTTAAGTAAGAAAAATAAATATTTCAAGACAAATAAAAATATAAGAATTAACACTACATAATTGTGATAATGCTTTATTTAATTTAGTAAATTTCTTTCCAATTCGGCTATTATCACATACCCAAGTGGAAGTTCTAAATCCAAATCTTCATTAATTAAATCATCATTAGCATCCTCGAATTTCCATAATGCTAGAGCTGGCTGAAGATCACCGCCTCTTTTGTTGTGGCTTCCAAGTCATGCTCACCATCATCTTGCGGGTATCTCTTTGAAAGTTGAATAGGATCAATGAAATTGTCATTCCCGTATATTAGATGGGCTCCGACACTTTTTAGGATTGCTTCCTTTGAATCACTTTCAAATGTAAACCTCATGAAAATAAACATCAAAGTAATATTTAAAATGAAACTAAATAAAAATAAAAATTTCTCAGAATGTAAATATAGGCGCTGCAAGTTTGTTACCATTACAATTCTTTCTCGCAACTTTGATTCCTTTCTGAACTTCAATTCCTTCATTAGGATAAACTTAAATTTAAGTAAGAAAAATAAATATTTCAAGACTAACAAAAATATAAGAACTAACATGACTACATAATTGTGATAATGCTGTATTTAATTTTAATTTAGTAAAATTCTGCACAATTCGGCTATTATCACTTACCCAAGTCGAAGTTCTAAATCCAAATCTTCAATAATTAAATCATCATTAGCATCCTTGAATTCCATAATTCTCGTGGTTGAAGATTGTCGCTTCAATTGTGGGTTCCAATCGGGTTCCAAGTCATGCTCACCATCATCTCGGTATCTCTTTGAAAGTTGAATATTAAGATCAATGAAATTGTCATTCCCATATATTAGATGGACTCCACCACTTTTGAAGATTGCTTTCTTTGAACTACTTTCAAATGTAAACCTCATATTGTTCCCCTCCCTATAACTTCTTGATAGCATCTGATCAATAGAATTTCCAGCTATGTATTTTAGACATACACGATGTGGGTCCATTGAAGGCCACAACATATCAAAATATGGGTGCCACACCATTGACTGGCCGTTTATTGAGATAATAATAGTTTCTAATTCCTGCGGAAGAGGTCTCACAACAAAACACAAAACTAATGCTACGATCTGATGCCCAAAACACATGGACGCATTATGATCAATTTCTATTTCAATAGAATTACTATATGAAGTAGTCTCCTTGCGACCCTTGAACCACTCAGGAATCCTACTTCCTGGATACATAATCGTACTTGATTCTTTATCCCATAAGCGTTCCTATTAAACCAAGTATATGTTAGAAAACAAATACAAGCTATCAAATACAAAACAGAAAGAAATTAGAGATCAAATAGATGAGACATGTATACCTGTACTAATAATGGATCTGGCACATGATTCCCTACATCCACTTCCACTTTATTGCACTCCGATAAGTCAATCCATCTTAGCCGTTTTAAGTCGGGTATACCGAATGAAGATTCTGTCGATACATGAGGAAAGCGTTTCAATAACACGCATCCTCCAGCATATACATTTACTATATTTGGAGGAATGTGTAGAATTTCTTCAAGTTGCTTGCAGTCTTTCAAATCAAGTTCAGACAATCCAACAAATCCTTGGATGCATGGAGGAAGGCTAACAATACCACTACCAGATAGATTTAATTCCCTCAAACTGGATGAGAAATTATATATCCGAGATAAATTATTTGATTCTGGTAATAAATTCTTTAGGTTGGAACATCCACTGGCATCTACATCTTCTATATTTGGTGGAAGGTGTAGAATTTCTTCAAGTTGCTTGCAGTCTCTCAAATAAAGTTTAGACAATCCAACAAATCCTTCTATGCATGGAGAAAGGCTAACAATACCACTACTAGATAGATTTAATTTCCTCAAACTGGATGAGAAATTATATGTCCGAGATAAATTATTTGATTTTGGAGGTGGCAATGGGAGAAATTCCATACTCCCTGAAATTTCACTTTCTTGTGTACATGGCATGGATTGTCCATTATGCCCCACCTCCTTTTCAAAATTTACAAAATTTGGACAATTATGGACGAAAACATCCTTTAGACGTTCCAACTGAAAAATGTCTATTGGAAGATGCACAAGGCTTTTGCACCCACACATAATTAACATCTCGAGCCCAATGAGGTATGTAATGGATAAAGGTAGCTCCTGTATTACGATGCTTTCTAACTTGAGGAACTTCAAATATCCCATTTCACATTCAATTTCGGGGAAGTATTCAAGGCTTGTACAACCTCTAAGTTCAAGGAATTCTAGAGATCTCAACTTGAAGCTTCTTGGCAACCTCTTTAGGCTGGAACAATCTCTAAAATCCAATTGAACAAGCTTATCCAAAAATCCAACAGAATCATGAACCTCAACTAAACTTTCACATCCTTGAGCATTTACGTCTTTTATATTTGGTGGAAGGTGTAGAATTTCTTCAAGTTGCTTGCAGTCTTCCAAATAAAGGTGAGACAATCCAACAAATCCTTCGATACATGGAGGAAGGCTAACAATACCACTACCAAATAGATTTAAAGTCCTCAAACTGGATGAGAAATTATATATCCGAGATAAATTATTTGATTTTGGAGGTGGCAATGGGAGAAATTCCATACTTGCTAAAATTTCATTTTCTTGTGTACATGGCATGGATTGTCCATTTTGCCCCACCTCATTTCCAAAATTTATAAAATTTGGACAATAATTGAGTTGAACTTTCTCTAGATGTTCCAACTGAAAAATGTTTCTTGGAAGACACACAAGGCTTTTGCACCCATGCATAAATAACTCCTTGAGACCAGTGAGGTATGTAATGGATGAAGGTAGCTCTTGTATTACGATGCTTTCTAACTTGAGGAACTTCAAATGTCCCATTTCACATTCAATTTCAGGGAAGTATTCAAGGCTTGTACAACCTGTAAGTCTAAGGAATTCTAGAGATCTCAACTTGAAGCTTCTTGGCAACCTCTTTAGGCTAGAACACTTAGTAAAATCCAATTCAACAAGCTTATCCAAAAATCCAACAGAATCATGAACCTCAACTAAACTTTCACATCTTCTAAAAAACAACTCCTCTAGATTTGAGCAACTTGAGAGATCCGATATATTTGTCAAGTATTTACACCATTTGAGATTTATACTTGTTAAGTTCTGTTTAAAAAGAAGAAAATAAATGAAATATATTAACAATTAAAGGAAATTTGCAGCATACCTTAAAAGTAAGACAGATCGACATGATAATAAAAATAAAAATACTTACCTTAGATTGCAATCTTGTGCCTAAATCTCGAATCTTGCTTTGGTTGATATTGAAAACAATGAGTTTCTCTCCATGAAAAGAAGATGGCAAAAACTCCAAAGAGCATTCAGGCCAATCAAGAACTCTTAACTCATTAGGGAGATAATTCAATTTGCCACAAAAACATTGCTCGAAGCTTCTACCTATTAATATTCTGAGTCTTTCCATTTTTGCAAACACCTCAGAACCCAAACGCATCTTGCGGTTCTCCCAAGGCAGATATATCAATATGCCTTCAATTTGCTCTGTTCCCTAATGTGAGAATGCACAAGTGTTCTATCAAAAATCAAAGATAAATTCCCTATAATTCAACACTACTTGCGCAAGTGTTCATGAACTATATATAAGTTTAACAAGCTAAAATTATATATATATCTTTTGCAATACGTGTGTACATCACTATTTCATTTATTAAGAAGGAAACAGCCACATCTTTCTTCATATGGTGTTTCTAGGAATAAGTGAGTACGTTCAAATGTCAAAGTCATGTATACTTATTCCTTTTAATACGTATTACTCAGTTTAAAATACTAAAAAAGGGTGATATAATCATAGCATTTTGCCTTTCAGGAAAAATGGGGAAAAGGGGATTGGCTTTGATGATTTTATTTGTTCTTCTTTATTAAAATTATTTTATTTACAACATTGAGAAAATATTTCATGTAGAGGGTAGGTATGTGTCTATATAATAATTTATAGGTATTTCCTTTTAATTTAATAATAGCTTAATTGAAAAAAAAAATAGAACTCAGAAGTAGAATTATATTTCTAGGGAAAATCTTACCTTATTTTTTTCAAGTACTTCATGAACATCTTCATGAAACCATAATCTACTCCTCTTGCCAGGGCCTTCGGGTGATTCTTGTCGGACAATTTCTCTTCCCATATCTTGTAGTAAGTCATGCATCCCCAATCGGTCATATTTATCAATAGTTATGAGACATTTATCATTAAGCTTTTTGATACCATCATCGGGAAAGAAACCACAACTTTCCATTATTTTAGTGACATATTCTTTCTCGTCTCCTTTGAAGAAACATGCAATGTCAAGAAAAATCTTTTTTGTAAGATCATCTAATCCATCGTAACTTATTTTGAGTTTTTCCTGGATATTTTCTTCTGGAATTCTTTTGTACTTTTTCAATGCGCTTTTCCAATACTTTCTATTTTCTCCATATAGATTTGAGCCTACCACTTTTAAGGCGAGTGGAAGGCCACCAGCATAATGTAGTGCATCCTCTATGAGATCCTCAAAACCATCAATAGGTTTGTCACTTTTGAAGGCATGCTGGGTAAAGAGCTTAAGGGCTTCATTGTGATCCATTTCCTTCATAGGATAATTCAAACTAACACTATGCTTAGTTAGCAAACTCTTATCTCTTGTTGTTATGATGATTCGACTCCCAGAACCAAACCAATCGCATTTTCCACATAATTTTTCTAATTGGTCCCTATGATCGACATCATCAAGAACCAAAAGAATTTTTTTATGGCAAAGTCTCTCCTTTATCAAATTAATTCCTTGATGATCATCATCAACCCTTGGTGACTTTCCTAGAATGTTAGAAAGAATTTTTTCTTGCAACTGTCCGAGATGGCCTTGATTTTGTTTTGAAGATTCTCTAACATCAGCAAGAAAACAGCGGCCTTCAAACTTCTTAGCAATGAGGTTATACATCTCTCTTGCAATAGTTGTTTTACCAATTCCACCACTACCAAAGATCCCTATCATGCGTGTGTCATTCTCCTCAATACATGAAAGCGTCTTAATAACATAATTTGCATGAGACTGTATTCCCACCGGATTCTCGGCAACATGCAAGTTAAAACGATTTGGTAAACTTGTTGACACATCTTGAACAATCTTATGGATAAACTCATATTCGTCCCTACCAACGCAAAAAGATTTAAAGAAAATTCATGAATTTGACTTCCTCACGTTAAAAGACATGAGAACATGATTTAGGCACAATTTTATTCTCATGTTATAAATGGCGTTTATTGGCAAGGCACAAGTTAAGTACTAAATGCAGGAAAATGATCCCTACCATTTGAACTAGATACATGCAAGATACAATTTTAGGTAGTGCTAGTTTAGCGCATGTTTATTTGAAAAAAAGTAAAGTCTACTATTAAAAAAATAATTTTTTTATACAGGTCTCAAATTTATCTAATTTTCTCTTTTCAAAAAGAGTGAACAGATTTTGAACTAACAACTGTTATAAACATATGAATTTTGAAAGAGTAACAATTCGCAATGCTAGCTATAGTACTATATATACCAAAACTATCATCATAAGTGCTGATCGAAGAAGGTGCAGAGATGGTCTTTATCAAATTGAAGACTTAAAAAAAGGTAAAAGAAATGGAACTTTGAAAATAATGGAGAAGCAAAGCCATGTACGTTGTCATTCTTTGTTCATGACTGTTTTCTTTAATCGTTGCAGTAATGTTTTTCAGTACGTGACATTTATGTGTTAAAAAAAATGCAACACATATTCAATTTATACCATAAGTTTGGTAAAGTATTAATTTGCATTATGAAGTACGGATAAATTTTACTTTGTACATTCCAATTTAATTTGACAATATATATCGAGAATGTGCTGCTTGACCAATTTAATTGGTAAATCATAAATGTATGCAAATTTAATATATATGAACACAAATTTGAACACAAATTCTTATGAATTGAGGGCTTCTGCATTTTGGTCATACGTAATGTGAAGCCAGCCCCAAAAGCCCAAGCCCAGATCACAACTAAGGCCCCAAAACCTTAGGAGAAGGCCAGCCAATCCCCTCAAAACGGCCTCGTTTTGTTCTCTCTGATCTCCTTCTCTCTTATCCCCCGTCGCCTTCCTCCCCCTCTAGTGACCTCTGTGCACCGCTCTGCCCACCAACCACACCCACAAACACACACGTAGACGAGTGTCAGCCCTTCTCTACCACCCCTAGCTGCCGCCCACCTCCATCAATCACAAACGCGAACTATGTAGCTTGTGTAGTGGTTTCTCGATCTATAAATCGCGTGAGCCACCTCCCCCTTCGACCACCTCTCTCCTCCCTCCCTCGGCTTCTCGTTGTCTCTCTATCTCCCTCTCATCTCTCGGTCTCACTCTCCCTCCCTCAAATCTCTCCTCTCTCTCTATTTTGTGCCGTCTGCTGCCACCATCCTCCATGCCTCGACACCACATCTCCAGTAATCCTCTGTCTCCATCTCTCTCGATCGTCGCTCTTTCTGTCTCTAGAACACGAAACTCACACCTGTTTTGGGTTCAAAAACCCTAGCTGCCGCCACCCCGTCGTGTCATGTCTGCCAGATGCTGGCCACGGTGAGCCCTTAGTCTCTATGTTCGTCACACTCACTCTCTCTCTCTCTCTCTCTCTCTCTCTCTTATTATCTCTTTCTGTCTCTGCCTCTCTCTCTCTGAAATTTTCCACCCGCCGACCACCCCACTACCTCTCGCCAGCGTACGTCTCCTCCTTCTGCCATCTCTCACTTTCCCTCTTTCCGCCTCTCTTATTAGAATTAGTTAGTTAGTTAGTTAGTTTATTATTTTAAAATTGTTTTTTCCCGCTTATCATTTCCCATGTATATAAAATGACAATAAGTTCATTTAATGAGATATTGAAAGAAATACTTTCCTCATTTCGGACTCTAGTCTTAATATGGTATTAGAGCTTTTTTTCTTCATCTGCACATTAACATGGCTTCTTCTTCGTCTGTTTCTTCTTCGTCTCTTCCTAAGGATGCTTCAAACCCTTATTATCTTCATCATGGAGATAGTCCAGGATCTTTGCTTGTCACTCAAGTTCTTATGGGCGACAACTACCACACATGGCGTAGGTCCATACTCATGGCCTTGACTGCCAAAAATAAGGTTGGCTTCATCGATGGCTCATTTTCTTCACCTCCAATCACATCTCCACTGTTTTCCTCCTGGACCAGATGCAATAATATGGTCTTGTCCTGGATCCTCAATTCTTTGTCTAAAGAAATTGCTGCCAGCGTGATATACGTAGATTCAGCAAAAGAAATGTGGTCTGATCTTAAAGAAAGGTTCTCTCAAGGTAATGGACCACGAATCTTTCAACTCCAGAAAGCTATTGCTTCTCTCACACAGGCTGATCTCTCTGTGAGTTCGTATTTCACTCAAATGAAAGGCCTATGGGATGAATTGATGAATTATAGGCCCTTATTTGTTTGTTCATGTGGAGGATTACGTGCCTTGGTAGATTTGCAACAACAAGAGTACGTGATGCGTTTCTTGATGGGATTAAATGATTCCTACTCTCACGTTCGTGGTCAGATCCTTCTTATTGAGCCACTACCCCCTATCAATAAGGTTTTCTCTCTTGTTCTTCAAGAGGAACGTCAACGTGAAATTGGCTCGGTTTTACTTCCAAGCATTCAGTCTGCGGCTCTGTCTTCTTCTGTTAAACCTCCATATGCAAGCAAAGCCCCAAATCGCTGTGACAGACCTGTTTGCTCTCATTGTGCCATTCCAGGCCATACCGTGGATAAATGTTTCAAGCTGCATGGATATCCTCCTGGATATCGATCCAAAGCCAAATCTTCATCTTCAGCTCATCAAATCACGTCATCTGAACCTAATTCTGCCTTTCCTCTTACACCACACCAGTGCCAACAGCTTCTTGCACTTCTCCATTCTGAGTCTCCTGCTTCTTCGCCACAAACAGCTAATGTAATATCCACTACTTCTTTTGATCAGCTCTCGGGTAAAATTCCTAATTCATCTCCTCAACACTCTGTTTTGTCCATTAAGAACATTCATAATTCATCAATTACTTATGTTGATTGGATCATCAACACTGGGGCTACGGATCATATGGTCCATTCCTCTCTTCTATTAACATCTTCTCAACCTGCTCATAATATGTTTGTCAAAATGCCTAATGGTACTTCTGCCCCAGTTACTCATGTTGGTTCCATTATTTTGTCACCACTTCTTGTCTTACACAACGTACTATGTGTGCCATCCTTTCACTTTAATCTTCTATCTGTCAGTAAACTCACCACTTCTTCTTCTTCTTGTATAATATTTTGCGAGATGCTTGCTTAATTCAGGACCTCATCCATTGGAGAATGATTGGAAAGGGTAAAGCGAAAGAAGGATTATACTTACTGCAACAACCAGATTATCCTGTTGAATCATCAATTGTGTCTTTCGATCCTACTTTTTCACATTCTGTTCATTCCTCTAGTCTTAATAATTTTGATGTTTGGCATAGAAGGTTGGGTCATCCATCTTTTCCTAGAATGAAATTGTTATCTCATATAGTTCCTTCTATTCCTGATAATAATCTTCTACCTTGTAATGTTTGTCCTCTTGCTAAACACAAGAGGTTACCTTTCCCTTCTAATAGTCAGAATAATTCTGCTTCTCCTTTTGAGCTTATACACTGTGATATTTGGGGGCCATTTCAGTCTCAATCTATAGATGGTTTCAAGTATTTTCTAACCATAGTAGATTATTCTCGTAGCACTTGGGTTTACTTGTTAAAATCCAAATCTGATGCTCGAGTTCTACTACAACATTTTACTGCTATGGTTGAAAATCAATTCAATTCTAGAATTAAAATCATTCGTATTGATAATGGCAGTGAGTTTGCTATGCATCATTTTTTTTCCACCAAAGGAATCTTGCATCAGTTATCTTGTGTAGCCACTCCTCAACAAAATTTAGTTGTTGAAAGGAAGCACCAGCACATCCTTAATGTTGCTCGTGCTCTTCTTTTTCAGTCCAATCTTCCCTTAATTTTTTGGTCTGATTGTATACTTACTGCAGTATATTTGATCAACAGAATTCCTTCTCCTCTGTTGAACAATAAAACTCCCTATGAATTGCTCTTTAACAAACCACCCACTTATGATCATCTTAAAGTATTTGGATCACTTTGTTATGCCTCTACTCTTGCTCAAAATAGATCCAAATTCTCTCCTCGAGCTCATAGATGTGTTTTCATTGGATATCCGCATGCAATCAAAGGTTATAAACTTTATGATCTTGATTCTTATTTGACTTTTGTGTCTCGAGATGTTGTTTTTCATGAACACATATTTCCCTTCCAGTCAATGTCTACAAATATTTCTCATATTTCCAGCCCATCTTCTGTTGTTCTTCCCCAACCCATTCCTGAGGCTTCTAGACCTTTTTCTGTTCCAACTAAACCTGTTCAAGCTGATCATCTTCCAGCTGATCATATTCCCATTTCCTCTAATCCTTTAACCAGAAAATCTCCTCAAGTACACAGGCCACCTGGTTATTTGCAGGATTACCATTGCCATTTGGCATCTTCAAAGGCTTGCTCCCCATCTTCTCCAGTTCATGTTTCTGGTCCTTTATCAGGTAAGCAATATCCTCTTTCAAGTTCCATTTCATATTCTCTTTTGTCTCATAAACACAAAGCTTTTACTTTAGCCCTTTCCACCAATGTTGAACCTCAATATTATCATCAAGCTGTCAATTCCCTCATTGGAGACTTGCTATGGCTGAGGAAATTGCAGCATTGGAACACAATAATACATGGACTTTAACCACTCTTCCTCCTGGAAAAAGTACAATTGGATGCAAATGGGTCTATAAAGTAAAACTTAGATCTGATGGAACTCTTAAGAGGTATAAGGCAAGGCTAGTTGCCAAGGGATTCATCCAACAAAAAGGTGTTGATTACTTTGACACCTTCTGCCCAGTTGCTAAGATGGTCATTGTCAAGTGCCTTTTAGCTATAGTTGCAGTTAAAGGTTGGCATCTAATTCAATTAGATGTCAACAAGGCTTTTCTCCATGGGGATTTGTTAGAAGAAGTATATATGTCCAAGCCTCCAGGTTTTGGTGATAAAGGAGATACTAGAGTTTGTCGACTCAATAAGTCATTATATGGCTTGAAACAAGCATCAAAGCAATGGTTTGCTAAATTCTCTTCCACCATTATTGAACATGGTTTTGTACAGTCAAAGGCTGATTACTCTCTCTTTACTAGATCTCAAGGTTCTATTTTTATTACTTTGTTGGTATATGTTGATGATATTCTCATTGCAAGCAATGATATAGAATCTGTTAATTCCTTCAAGACCTTCCTGGATCAGAAATTTAAACTTAAAGATCTTGGATCTTTAAAGTACTTTTTGGGACTGGAAGTTGCTAGAAACAATACTGGAATTTCTCTTTCTCAGAGAAAATATGCTCTGGAAATACTTTCAGACAGTGGTTATTTGGGTTCCAAACCTGTCAATACTCCCATGGAACAAAATCTCAAGCTCACTCGATCCGAAGGGCCACTTGTAGATGATCCTACAGCTTATAGACGTTTGGTGGGTAGGCTGCTTTATCTTACAATAACCAGACCAGATATCACTTTTGCAGTTCATACACTCAGTCAATTTATGGACTCTCCTCGGTAGCCCCATCTACATGCTGCTTATCGAGTGCTTCAATATCTCAAAGCCTCACCTGGTCAAGGGTTGTTTTTTCCTTCCACTTCTACTCTTGATTTAATTGTTTTTGCTTATTCTGATTGGGTTGCATGTAGTGACACCAGAAGATCCGTTACTGGTTTTTGCATCTTCCTTGGTAGCTCTCTTGTTTCATGGAAGTCAAAAAAACAACCAACAGTTTCAAGATCATCAGCCGAGGCAAAGTATAGAGCTATGGCTCCTGCTTTGTACTGTGATAACAAGGCTGCTATTCACATTGCCTCGAACCCAGTTTTTCATGAACGCACGAAACATATAGAGATCGACTGCCATTTCATCTGTGACAAGATTCAAGATGGAATTATCAAACCATTTCATGTTTCATCTCATCATCAACTAGTTGATTGTTTCACAAAGCCACTTGGTTTTTCTTTGTTTTCCTCTCTGATTTCCAAGCTGGGCATCATTGACATTCATGCTTCAGCTTGAGGGGAGGGTATTAGAATTAGTTAGTTAGTTAGTTTATTATTCTAAAACTGTTTTTTCCCGCTTATCATTTCCCATGTATATAAAAGGACAATAAGTTCATTTAATGAGATACTGAAAGAAATACTTTCCTCATTTCGGACTCTAGTCTTAATATCTCTCTCCGTCACCCTCTGTCCCTCTCAATCTCTGTCTCCGTCACACTCTCTCTCAGGCGGACGACTACCCACCTCCGCCTTCTCTCTTAGTTTCCCCTCCCTCACTCTCTGTCTCACCCTCTCGGTTTCTCCTCTCTCTCTCTCTCTAGCTCCGCAACACACACATAACCTGTTACTTTCTACCTGAGACCCACCACACCCATTCAAGAGACCACTGCGCCTTAAGCTGACGGGAATGACCACAGGAAGCAGCAGAGCTCGGGACGCCTGTGATCATCCAGAGATTCTCCCCATCGTGTGTAAGTGGCTCTTGGACTAACTTTGAAAATAATTGTTGACATAAATCTTGAATTGAGATACGTGAATTTCGAATAATTCTTTATCTCCACACTACATCCTACTTTTCTTTTAATTTTTTATTTTTTCCAAACAAGTATCTGGTATATGGATTATGAGAAGAACAAGAAATTTAAAAAAATATATATGTGATATGTGTGGTGGGGAATGATAAGTAGAGTCGATACTCATAAAAGTGTAATTCTACTCTTAAACCCATTTATTCTCAAAATCTGAGTACTGTATTTGAGACCCAAAGATATAAATTTGTACAGTGCGAGAGAATCTCAGAGTCGTCTGTGAACGATGGGGGTGAAGAAAAAATTTGAAAAGGTTGATTCGGGATTTTGGGTGTGTGGAGCCTGGGTAAAACGCAGAAGTGGGGATGATTCGGGATTTTTTTTTTTTGGGGGGGGGGGGGGG
>QEOT01003719.1:0-73185 GCA_003123785.1 Pterocarya stenoptera | reverse complement strand
GGGGGGGGGGGGGGGGGGGGAACGAAAGTTTTGAAAAAAAAAATAAAAAGAAGTCCCCTTCCCCGGGTGTGTGGTGTTGAAGAAATAAGAGGACTAAGAATAGAATTACTCCTCATGAAATTCTGTCTTGTGGTGTTTTCGTGTATTAAATCTTGTTGTCATGTCATATTGAGGGGATTTTTTTTTAACTATTGTACGAGTTTACATCTTGTGAATGTGTACCAGAAATCTCATCCCTTCTACTGAATTACAGCTTCTCACTCTATCTATATATATATATATAGGCAAAGGATGTAATTCGATCAAAACTAAATTATATATAAATCGATAGAGGGATAAGAGTTGTTGGAATTACTCGTTAATCTTCAAATGGAGACCGGATAGATTGGCAGCTTGTTTTAAGGCAGTCTTCCACCTCTAAACTTTAGCATCATCCTTGAACTTGTCTCCGTGTTTAGCAAATGCTTCTTCAAAACTATTTTTTTGGTGTCGAACTATCGATGGGTCGACTTTGTAATATACCGGTAGAACCTTCTGTTGCTTTGATTCTTTACGCTCTAGGAAAGCTCATCTAAACACCAAGTAGATGACGCATAGTTTTCAGAAAATATAACGATCGAAATCTTTGACTCTTCAATGGCCTTTAAAAGTGCCGGTGAAATTTCTTCACCTATTCTCAGCTCCACATCATCTTTATAAGTGTTGATTCCATTTTGATCCAAATAATGGTAAAGATGACTAGTAAAACCATAGCGGGTATCCTCACCGCGAAAGCTTAAGAATACATCGTAATGTTGAGAGTTTAAAGAAGAGGAATTGGAGGAGAAAGGAGAGGAAAGGACTCCCGGTAATGCGATGGAAGACATTTTGGATGTGAAGTGTAATTAATTGGAGATGGATGTACCGGGGACGACGATTGGGCTCCTTTTATAAGTTTAAAGAAGTGGATACCGCGTTGTATCATATCGAAACTAGAGAAAAGAAAAGACGAGATGCCGGCTTGTTCTTATCGCTTTTAAACTTTTCTAATCATATATATTCTTTAATTAAATTAATAATCATTTATATAAAATGACAAGATCAGAATTAAATTATTTTCTTCTCGCTTTTCGATCCTACTGCAAAATATATACCATGTACATAAAGTAAAATATTTTTTTTTTAATTTTTTAATTGAATAAAAACTAAAATTAATATAATAATAAAGTTTGCAAATTCATTAATATGGTTTTTTGTTGTATATTATAGTTCCTTTTACTTTACTTTCATTTCAAAAAAATTCAACTTATCCCATTTAGTCACATTAGTTTATAAATTATGAGATTTCTTTTATTAACTTAACAATTAAAAAATATCATGATTATTATTGGTTATATATGAGAGGAGGAGGATAAATAGAATAATAATGAGAAATATTGTTCTTCCTTTTACTTTTTTTTTTTTTTTTAATCTTTTCTAATCATGTATCGTTTTAATTAAATGAATAATCACTCATCATGAAATGGACCTTAACGAAGTTGAATCAACCAACCAAATACTTGTCGAACAGATAGATCAAAGCGTTCAGGCATATTTGTGAATAAATAAATAGAGAAATGATTTAGTTATAAAAAGATTTTATAAATGTAAATTTGCAGTCGTTTGCACTTTGCATTCCATCTGGTCCTCAACAGTCGGTAGTAAAAGGACAAGAGGACTTTGGTTGGGTTTGGAACTTGGTGGCACGTCGCTTGAAAGTGATAGCATATATAAACTTTAATAACTTATTGGTCCTATAAAAAAAAAAAACATAACTTATTGGTAAAGGAATGAGACCGGAGAACCTTCTTCGTAACTTCCTTTCTCCTTTTTATTTATTTGTTTATTCATTTTCGATTTGCTATTTGGTAGCCGATCCAGATCTAATTAATCCAAGTTTTAAAGTCTAATACAAATTTAGAAAGTACTTTTTATAACACCTTTTATAAACTAAATAATGCTATAAACTAAAATATTGTGCAATGAAAGCTTAATGAAGTTGAATCACTAACCAAATAGTTGTGAGTTTATATGAAACTGAATCAGTGTTATCTAGTTGTTTTGCGAAGTGTGTAATTTCTCAGGATAAATGGTAATAACATAGCACACTCGTTAGCAAAAAATACTCTTTCCATTTCAGATTTCATTGTAATTATGGAGGAGGATCCTTCGTGTATTTCTTCTATGATTTAGTGAAATGTGAGAGATGATTTCTCTTAAAAAAAAAATCAATTTGTGATTTTATTTTTTTGAATTTTTTATAATTATAATACTTCTAAAATAAATATAACTCTAGTATTACTATATTATAAACTTGCATACACGATGAGAAAAGAAAAAATAAAAATCCAAACACTTTAAAGTTTTAATCCAAGAAATATTTACCTCAATTCCCAAGGTAATTTCTGTATTATATTTAACTGACACATGGATGTATCATTAACTGACATTCCGGTCGGTGGGTTGGGCCTCTTTCTAACTACTTAATGCTGTAAATTACGAAATTTAGTTCGTACGTTCAATTGAGTTCAGTTGAGTTAAATTTTTTATTAATAATAATGAGTTAAGTAATAAAGAGAATTTATTGAAATCTATCTAAACTTAATTTAAAGTGTGTTTGAATGTTAAGATGAGTTTAACACTTTCTATAAAAAATTAAAAAAGATTGTAGGTCTTATGTATAAAGATGTTTTAAGTTAAAAAAAAATTTGTAGGTCACATGTGTAAGAAGATTTTGAGTTGGGATGAGTTTAATAATTTAAGAGTTGAGTGTTTCGATATTAGATTCAATTTAAAATTAGATTAAATTTAACTAAACTCAGTTGAGTTCAGTAGTTGAGTTCAGTAACCAAACGAAACTTGCATAGACAGATAGTAAGAGCCTTGATGGTTAAATGGGTTCTGCCCAGAAGATCTGTCAGGTGGGAAATGCAGCGGGTAGAGTTTTATTAATCACTTTTCTCTAGGAAATCCTACATATTTATTGTTGTTCCTTTTACTTTTATATCTTTTCTAATCATATATATTCTTAATTAAATGAATAATCACTGATATAAAATGACATGTATATTAATATAAAATGAAAAGATCAGAATTAAATTATTTGCTTATCGCTTTTCGATGATACCGCAAAATATGTACCATATGCATAAAGTGAATTAAATTTTTTATTTTTTAATTGAATAAAAACTAAAATTAATATAATAATAAAGTTTACAACTTCATTAATATGGTTTTTTGTTGTATATTATAGTTTCTTTTACTTTACTTTCATTTCAAAAAAATTTTGCGTATAACATCAAGTCACAATAATTTAAAATGATAGGATTTCTTTTATAGATCAGTAATAATTGTTTAGACACAAATTAACCATATTGCTGAAATTAAATGATGATATATACTTGGTTTGGGATCGGAGTTTATGAAGGAATGAAATAGAGTAATTATATTATATGTTATATATATAAGAGGATGATGATAAATAAAATATTATTTTCTTTAAATATATAAATAGTTCTAGAATGTGTTTTTGGTTTTTATTATTAATTATTGAGTTTGTTTAATTATTATTATTATTATTATACCTTTTGCCTTATTGAATATATATATTTTGTTAGAAATATATAGTTGCATGCATTATATATATGTGAAAAAGGAAAGATCAGAATAAAAGGTTGTAATCTGAATTGGCATAATTAATTTATTAATTAATATTGGAGTTAATTAATAAAATTGTCATCGAAATAGAATTGGGTGAAAGAAAATTATGACTTCCTCAACTGCTTTCATAACAGGGTGACACTACAGCCACAGTTGGCAGTGGAAGCTGCTGCTAATTATATTTATGTGTTTTATTATTTTGGCTTTTTTTTACACATATTTTTTTAATATTTTTAAATTGTTTTTTTTGAAAATTCACAACAACATTAAAAAAGATTTTCTTTATTACAAAGTGAAAAAAAAAATTCAACAGTAACTACCGGCAGTAAAACTAATATTATTCTTCGTAGAGTCAGGCAACTCTGCCGCTCAGAATAGCCGGCTCAAGTTTACCGCCTTCAACTTTTTGATTTTTTCTTTTCACATTTTTTAAATATATTTTAATATTTTTAAAAAATAAAAAAATACATCAATACATCAATACATTTAAAATTACTTCCTTAATTACTAAATAAAAAAGAAAAAAAAAATTTGACCAACTATCAACTAGAGCGGTCAAATTGGGGCGGTAGACTATCTTTTCCCTTCTTCGTGTCCCTAGAAGCACTGCTTCTTCTTTGACAAATGGATAGGCCGTTTTAGTGCTTCTAGGGACAGTCGGGCCACACAAACGGTGGGTAGTCAGCCATGCCACATACATTTAAGAAAAAAAAAAAAAGGAGCGTCTTCAGTCCCAGCGTCTTGCATGGGTTTTCTCCAAACGGTTCATTCCTTCATCTTCATCTTAGCATCTACAGTCTTCCCATTTCTAACATGTTCTATTCCTAATTTTCTTTTCTTTTCTCTCCACCCCCTTCTTTGCCATGGAAATCAAATGCAAGGTTCTCGTGTTCCAACCCACAAAGATGTAGTCCCAGTTTTGTAAGATACATATAGAGGAGGTCATGCTTTTGTCTGATATCTAGGCTAGTAGGTTGTGTGAATTCGCCGACAAGAAAAAAAACGTGTCTTGGTTTTGTTTGATTTTTTTTGTGTTTGTGTGGTGGCTTCTTAGAGAATGGAAAATGAAGAAGACAAGAGCAATGACTTCTTGGAGAATGGAAAATAAAGAAGACAAGGGCAAGGTTCTCGTGTTCCTTCCGGACCCTTGAAAAAAGTGATCTTTTTGTCATGATTTTGCAACTTAAAGAGGACTTTGTTTACGGGCTTTTCTATAAAAAAAAAAAGGACTTGGAATTGGAAAAGGTAAACTTTACTGGTTTTTGAGAAAATTTCTTCATTCTTAATTTGCTTGTTGGGCTAGAGCCAACACCCAGATCGTTGCTCCCCTGAGATGAATTTTGGGAAGAATAACTTGGAGGGTACCTCTGGCTTTGATGCCAACTTTCAGAGCTTTTGTTTTGGGACGGGGGGAACACCAACAAGATGCCAAAAAGGAGAAGGGAGTAAGAGGAGTTCGGGGAGATGCCAGACGAAGGAGGGAGGAAGAATGGGAAAGACGAGGGAGGGGAGACCCGCCAAAACGAGCCGTTTCATCCAAGCCCAAAACGAACCGTTTCATTTTCAACCTAGACACCGTTTGCACAGCAATTACGCATGTCGCTTGTATCCAGCATTTTTGAAGAAGAAGGCCACAAAATTCTTCAGCAGCTCCCTTTTTATCCATAGTGGTGGGCCGCTTCTCCAGGTTAGTCAATCAATCATTCAATTATTATTATTATTTATCTATTTAATGGTATAAAAGATATTAATCTAACAATTAAATCTAACAAAAATATAATTTTATTTTTAGTCATTTCTGATCATATATATTCTTAATTAAATCAATAATCACTTAAAATACACTATATTAACATATATAACATGACATAACAAAATTCAAATTATTCTTAGATCAAAATTAAGTTTTTTTTTTATTATTTTTTGTTAGTACTACAAAATACCATATAAAACAAATTTTTTATTAGAGCAAAGAGTAAAAACAAAAAATCAGTTTACATATATATCTGATTTACAGCTCCTTCTGCTTTTTTAAAATTGCAAAAGAAGCATTCACTAGGATTATAGTCAAGATTGAAAAAGAAATGGGTGGTCGTTAAGCTAAGCTAAGCTAAGTCTTGGTCCAGGCGTAATTTCTTATTTTACTTCATTTCTTTTTCCCCTCACTTTTCTTTTTATCAAAAAAAGAAAAATGGTTAATGCAGCCATCATTTCATACGAAATTTCGATTTAAAAAAAATATATATATATAGAACAATCCTAAATCTAAAATATTGTAACAAGTAAGAATTCTAAATCTGCTTCATCAAATCTTATAGGGGAAATCTAAAACAATCCTATGGTTTTTGTTATTGGATCTTATTTCTATCTTCTTCTTTTTTAAAGAAAAAATAGTTATTGCATCTTATAATTTCTCTTTTTTTCTTTTTTTCTTTTCTTCTTTTGTGTGAGTTAAGAGGCCCTCTAAATCCTTCTGTTTCACAGCTTCGAGAACTATTTAGTCTCACGTAGCAAATCTATTTTTTTTTTTAACGAAAAACTGTCATAATTTATTCACCAGAGAAATTTACATCCATAACCGGATACATTCTGGGATGTTCTCATATGAAACATGACATCATAAACCAAAATAATACATTTAGAGCTCCACTAATATACTATTTCTTTTTGTGACTGATCTGGTCTTCACTATTGCTAATACTTTCTACAGACAAATGTCTAAGAGACATCACTCTGCCTAAACAAAGACTCAACATCATCCTTCGTAGAAAGAGAGATCACTCTTGCTAAACTTTTTTATTTCTATTTTAATTACAATAAGGAAACTAAAAAGAAAAGGAAAATATTGTTTGGAAGCAAATCTAAATTATTGTTTGAAAGCAAAATATCATCTTAAGAAATAATTCAACTCCCACTAACCTAAAGGTACTTTATGGACTCATCAGCAAAGTTTCATATACTATTATTGGGAGGGTGTTTTTTGTTTTTTTTTTTTTTCAGCCCAAATATGAGTTTCCTAATTGCAAGCCCAATAAATAATGTAATTTTCTCCCCAATCCCGATTTGAATTGCCATCTGCAATCATCTCATCATGTCTAAAACTTACATTTATACCACTCACCTGGTCCTTCATGTTCCAGTTTGCTTAGAGCCATAAGCATCCCTCTCGCATCAATATTCCTCTAAATATTCGTGTACGTCCACTCGAGATTTATGGCCAGAGATGGATCCACAAACAAATTACGCACCATTCATATTGAGTTTAACCACTATATATTGTTAAAGTACACAAGTGATGAAATGTATTTCATTGCTTTTAATAACATTTACAGAACTACCTTTTATAGAGGCTAGACTACAAAGAATCGAGAACATTCTAAATACAGAAAAACTGTTTGTACAATAGCTGTCAAGGAATGCATGCAGGAATCAGTAAATTGGGTCAGAGTTTACTAAAGCTTCTCAAAGCATCTTCCATGCTGATCAGAGTTTACTAAATGATATCCATAAACTTCCTTGATGATATATATGACAATCCACTTGTGTTAGAAGATGCAGGGGATAAAAGGAGCAAAAAGGGTACGTTTTAGTGATAGAAAACATTTTCACTTGTGCTAGAAGATCGATTATGTTAAGTTTTGGCCTAGTCTATGCCACCTAATCAGTTTAGAAAAGATCGGTTCCCATGCTTTGGTGATAACTCGTAAGTATTTATTTTAATATTACTTTCCCTTTTACTTATCAGAAGTTGGCAATAGATAGAAATAACTGATGTTATCAAACTGAAAGGAAAAAAGCTTTGATGCTGTTGTTTTTGCAGAGGGTAGCATCCACTCGTACTTCATCCTGCTTTCTCTGCATCAAAATTTTAATAAATAAATAAATAAATAACAAAAGAACTGCTTTTCAATGCACTGCCGTCAGTAAAATTAAATCATTATCCCACGAAGGAATAGACAGAATACGGGCATTCCAATCAGGCCATTGTCTTATAATACCCATTAAACTTCAAAAAAATTAGACTTTATTTTGCAAAATTTTTGAAAGGGCACAATGTTGGTGACTTGTGTTATGCTATAACATGTCTACGTCTTCAAATTAAACTGTGAACTTATATATCAAAGTAATAGAAATTAAACATCCGGAACCATAATTGTTCCAAAACAAAGAAAATCAACACGAACCAAAAAAGCTCAAACCCTTATAGAAGAAATCACCAAACAAACAATAATCAAAACAAGTTCCAAACGGCAACCCGAAAACAACAAAAATCTTTTTCCAGAGAAAGCAATCACCCAGAGAACAAACCAAAGGTAAGAGTAGAAAATAATTCAATCCAACCAGATCAACTTTGCTGGTCTTCGACAGTGGCATCTGCTCCGCGATCCAAAGGCGCAATGGCTTCAAGCATCTCCTCCTTGAGAGTCTTGGAATCTTTTCCTTCAGGAAAGCAGGAAAAGAAAGAAATGTTGGCTCTCCATTCATAGGGTCGGAGGTGCTTGAAAGGTTGTGGATGATGGCCCACGGGATTGGCTGGGGTTGGGAATCATAAGGCAGTTCGAGGAGGCCGAGAGAGAGAGAGAGTGAGCAGATGGCAAGAGAGAATGGGAGGAGCAAAGAGAGTGAGGGAACCGTCGGGGGCGAAGAAGAAATGAAAAAAATTTGAACTTTAGGATTTGGGTTTTCCCCTTTTTCGTATTTAATTGTAATCTTTTTGACGCGATCTAGTGTTGCTGTAAATAGTTAAATAATTGTTGCAAATAAATAAATATTAAAAATGAAATTTAGTGGCAAAACTAATATCTCCGTAAAAGACACAAAGTTGTCAAAATTGATTTTTTTCGTCTAAATTAATTGTGGCAATGTGCTTTTTGTCGCAAAAACTATATTTTTGTGACGAGTTGCTAATCGTTGCAAATAAAATATAGAAAATGTGGTATGTTTTTTGCGTCGCCAATAAAACGCAGCAAAATGATTTTGTTGTCGCCGCAAAGATAAAATACAACTGTTCATTTACCTAAATCGCACGCTTAGCGGCGAAAAGTTGCAACAACATAGAATTGGCCGCAAAAGATGAGTTTTAGCATCAAATTCTATTGGGACGGAAATGATTTGGTCACAAAAGCCCTATATTCTTGTAGGTATTTGTCAACTTCAGAACAAAACTAGCATTTTGGGTAATGAATGAAGAAAAACTGGTACGTTGATCAGAGCTATTCCTCTGATCTCATCCAAATATAGATCACTCCCATCAATATCTATTTCACATGATTCAAATTTCAGTATCATTTGAAGCCTCCTTACAGTGGTTGAACCACTCAAGAATAGTATCTCCCGGAAATATAATGCCGCCAAAATAGTCATTTAGATGTCCCTATCAAACATATATCACAGTCTCAACCATAAAACTATAAATAAAAACACAAATAAGTAAAAAAGAAAAAAACACAGATATGTCATGACATTCGAGCAATTCAATCTATCTTAGTGCTCTTAAGTTGCTGATTTTGAATTGGAACTTTTTTTGTGGAAAGCTTTCCAATGAGATGCATTGATCCATTAGCACACCTACTCTATATTGGATTGACGCTCTAGAATTCCTTAAAGTTGCAGGCAATCCGTCAACACAAGGTGCTTTAATCCAACAACACTTTTGATGGATGTAGGAAGATAATAGTATCTTCCAAACTACAAAAGTAATATATTGCCCTAAGGAGACCTGATTTTGATAAAAGGCTACTTTCAAAATTCAAATGTGGCAATGAGAGTGATTCTCCACTTGATGAAGTTTCATATTCATTTGTAGACAAAGCAGAATGCATACCTCAGTCAACAAAGGATTTGCCACATGATTCCCTATTTTCACAGACATTTCATAGCATTCGAGCAATCAATCCATCTAAGTGCTCTTAAGTTACTGGTATTGAATTGGAACTTTTTGATACTTTTGGAAAGCTTTCCAATGAGATGCATCCATTAGCATGCACCTGCTCTGTATTGAGATGCATCCATTAGCAAGCACTTGCTAATTTTGAATTGGAACTTGTTTTGGATGGAAGCTCTAGAATTTCTTAAAGTTGCAGGCAATCCGTCAATACAAGGTCTTTAATCCAACAACACTTTTGATGTGGGAAGACTAATAGTATCTTCCAAACTACAAAAGTAATATTCTGCCTTAAGGAGACCTGGTTTTGATTCAAATGTGGCAAAGAGAGTGAAGTTTCATATTCATTTGTAGACAAAGCATAATGCATACCGCACTTCCACCTTCTTTCTAAGCTCACCAAGCTGCAATGAACAAGCTCCAAGAGAAAGTGTCTTTAGCTGCTGCAACTGAAGAATGCAATTGAGATGTCCCTGCCAATTCCAAACATATATCACAAAGTTTCAACTATAAAATTATAAATCAAAACACACACAAACATGTAGCAAAAGAAAGAAACATCAGAGAGAGAGAGAGAGAGAGAGAGAGACCTCAGTCAACAAAGGATTTTCCAAATGATTCCCTATATTCACAGACATTTCATAGCAATCGAGCGATTCAATCCATCTAAGTGCTCTTACGTTGCTGGTATTGAATTGGAACTTTTTTTATGCTTATAGAAAGCTTTCCAATGAGGTGCATCCATTAGCATGCACCTGCTCTATATTGGGTGGAAGCTCAGAATTTCTTTAAGATGCAGGCAATCAATCAACACAAGCTGCTTTAGTCCAAAAACCCTTTTGATGCATGTGGGAAGACTAACAACATCACTCCTCGATTGATATAGATCTTCCAAACTACAAATTAAGTAATATAGTGCCATAAGGAGACCTGATTTTGATAAGAGGCTACCATCATAATTCAAATGTGGCAATGAGACTGACTCTTTGCCACTTAATGAAGTTTCAGATTCAATTGCACTCATCAACATGATACAAACCCCACCAAGTGCCCACCACCAACTAAATCCCACCCATGCTGCGGAAAGGCCAGTCTCATCTATGAGTATGCACACCCAAGTCCAAGTTCTAAATCCAAATCTTCATTTTAAATCATCATCAGCCTCCTCCAAGTCCACAACGCTCAAGGTTGAAGATCGATCTTTGTGGGTTTAGAAAAATAAATTATGAATAAATAACGATCTTGGAACATCAATGAAAATATCAATAAATCGGAAAGATCGATATTTCTGAGACCTCTTGAACAATCTCTTGAATAAATTTAGATTCGCTTCTACCATTGCAAAAGGATTAAAAGAAAAATCATGAATTAGATATTATTGGTCGGGTACGAAGAAGTTACATCCATGTCGAATCCCAACCCTCCTATGGGCCGGGTTGGCCATAAGTTAAGTACTAAATAAGGAAAATGATCACTAACAACTGTTAAAAACTTATGAATTTTGAAAGGAGAATCATATCCTTGTCGACTTGATAATGCTACTATGCTACCCTAGTTATACCGCTCACTTTGACCCATTGACTTAGTACCAAGGTGCCATGTGGTTTATTAAAAAATAAAAAACAAAAAAATATATTCAGAACAAAATGGAGTTTGAAAAGATAAAATGAGAGAGACTGAAACTCTAGATTCTATCTATTCCTTTTATGTTTATATGTCAATGGGGCAGAGTGAGCGGTATAAAACAGCATAGTAGCATTTGTCTTTTGAAAATGTAACAATGTGCATGGCAGTAGTTGTTGCAGTCTTAATTTCCATTGGCGTAGGGATTGGACTAAAACCTGTCTTTGCTCTAAAAAATGAGGGGCCTCCCTGTTTCTTTAGCAGTTTTTATCACACTCAATGCTTAGGATTTTAGGAAGGGACAAGAAATGGAACTTTGAAAATAGTGGAGAAGCAAAGCCATGTATGTTGTCATTATGTGTTAAAAAAAATACAGGAAGATAATCTCCCCCCCACCCCAAGAAAAAAAATAAAAAAACTACCACCATTTTTAATTTATAATTTATAACATATGCTTTAAAAAGTATTGATTTGCATTCTAAAGTACTATAGAATGCAAATCAATAATACCACTATGCATGGAGGAAGGCTAACAATACCAGATTGATCCTAAATAAATTATTTGATTTTGCAGATGGAGAAACAATACTCTGTATACATGGCATGGATTGTCCATTATGCCCCACCTCCTTTACAAGATTTACAAAATTTCAACAATTCATGAGCCAACTTTCTCTAGAAGTTTCAACTGAAAAATATTTATTGGAAGACACACAATTGGAGCCCAGTGAGGTATGTAATGGATGAAGGTAGATCTTGTATCAAGGTACTTTCTAAGTTGACATTGTTCAAATGTTTCATTTCACACTCAATTTCGGTGAATTTTTCAAGGCTTGTAACAATGTCCAAGTTTAAGTAATTCTAGAGATCTCAATTTGAAGCTTCTTGGCAAATTCTTTAGACTGTAACAATTATCAAAATTCAATTCAACAAGTTTATCCCAAAATCCAACAAAATCATGATCTCAACTAAATTTTTACATCCAACGAGAATCAACAGCTTTAGATTTGGGCACCTTGAAAGATCCGATATTTTTGTCAAGTATTTACAGTTCTTGAAATTCTTACTTTTTAAGTTATGTTTGAAAGAAGAAAATAAAACAAATAAATTGAACTATTAAAGGAAATTTGCAGCATACCTTAAAGGAAGACAAATCTACATATTGAAAATAAAAATACATACCATAGATAACAATGTCATGCCGATCTCTCTAATCATGCTTCTTTTCATTCTTAAAACAAAGAGTTTATGTACATGAAAATTTGATGGCAAAGAACATTCGGGTCAATCAAAGAACTCTTAACTCATTGGAGAGATAATTCAATTTGTCACAAAAACTTGCATTACGGTTTATAAATATTCTCAGTTTCTTCATCTTTGCAAGCACATTGGGACTCAAGCGTATCATGCGTTCTATTTGCTCTGTACCCTAGTGAGAGAATGCACAAGCATTGTATCAAATACTGTAGACAAGTTTCCTAATATAGTTCAACACTTGCTAAAATTATTATTTTTTTCTTTTTTTTTTTAATTGTAGCTTCAATTTGGAAAAAAGAAGAACCGAGAAATAAAAATTATTTCTAAAGTGAAACATACCTTATTTTCTTCAAATATGTAACGAACATCTTCATGAGACCATAACCTACTTCGTCTGCCAGGTTCTTTGGATGATTCTTCTCGAATAATTTCTTTATCCATGGCTTTTTGTAATTTATAAATGATAGGATTTCTTTTATAGATCAGTAATAATTGTTTAGACACAAATTAACCATACTGCTGAAATTAAATGATGATGTATACTTGGTTTGGGATCGGAGTTGTTGAAGGAATGGAATAGAAGGGAATAGAATTATATTATATGTTATATATATAAGAGGATGATGATAAATAAAATATTATTTTCTTTAAATATATAAATAGTTCTAGAATGTGTTTTTGGTTTTTATTATTAATTATTGAGTTTGTTTTATTATTATTATTATTATTATTATTTTACCTTTTGCCTTATTGAGTATATATATTTTGTTAGAAATATATAGTTGCATGCATTATATATATGTGAAAAAGGAAAGATCAAAATAAAAGGTTGTAATCTGAATTGGCATAATTAATTTATTAATTATGGCCAAGATTGAAAAAGAAATGGGTGGTCGTTAAGCTAAGCTAAACTCTTGGTCCAGGTGTAATTTCTTAGTTTACTTCATTTCTCTTTTCCCTTACTTTCCTTTTTATCAAAAAAAGAAAAATGGTTAATGCACGTTCATTTCATACAAAATTCCGATTTAAAAAAATATATATAGTAGCAAGTAAATCTAAATCTAAAATATTGTAGCAAGTAAGAATCCTAAATCTACTTCATCAAATCTTATAGGGGAAATCTAAGACAATCTTATGGTTTTTGTTATTGGATCTTATTTCTATCTTCTTTTTTTAAGAAAAAATGGTTATTGCATCTTATAATTTCTCTTTTTTTTTTTTTTTTTTTTTTTGTGAGTTAAGAACTTAAGAGGCCCTCTAAATCCTTCCATTTCAAAGCTTTGAGAACTATTTAGTCTCACGTAGCAAATCTAAATTATTTTTTTTTTTAGAAAAAATTGTCATCATTTATTTATCAGAGAAATTTACATCCATGACTGGATACATTCTAGGATATTCCCATATAAAACATGACATCATAAACCAAAATAATACATTTGGAACTCCACTAATTCACTATTTCTTTTTGTGACTAATCTAGTCTTCATTATTGCTAATATTTTTTACAGACAAATGTCTAAAAAACATTACTCTGCCTAAATAGAGACTCAACTTCATCTTTCATAGAAAGAGAGATCACTCTTACTAAACTTTTTTATTTTTATTTTAATTACAATAAGGAAGCTAAAAAGAAAAAGAAAATATTGCTTGGAAGCAAATCTAAATTATTGTTTGAAAGCAAAATATCATCTTAAGAAATAATTCCACTCCCACTAACCTGAAGGTACTTTATGTACTCATCAGCAAAGTTTCATATACTATTATTGGGAAGGTTTTTTTTTTTTAGCCCAAATCTGAGTTTCCTAATTGCAAGCCCAATAAATAATGTAATTTTCTCCCTAATCCCGATCTGGATTGCCATCTGCAATCATCTCATCATGGCTAAAACTTACATTTATCCCAAAAAATAAAAATATCACCTTTTTATTTATGATATTTTTAGGAGATCATGATCATATCTACTTCATTTGGGAGTATAGGAGGAGGAATGGAATAGGATAATTTTCATACGTTTTGATAATTTTTTAATCAGTACTAAATTTATAAAAGGATATAAAATCAACAGACGAAACATTTTATGATTGTTTAGACCCAAAAGCATGCTGAAATAAGATGCTCAAAATGAATCAAAGTCCTGTAGGGTCAACCCTCTACTGGCTATGGGACATGTTCCTTGAAGGCAATTTGTACATCTTGGATTCTTGAGTCTAGAACCATCCGACACGACGTCTCCAAACAGAATTTCCATGCAAGAAGGTCGTGCCACCTGTCTGGACTAATTAGCTTTCACCATCCTCAATATAAAATGGCCAAGACCAAGCTGCGTGTTTCTGGGCAAATGGTGGTAGATATGACAAGCAATATTCCTAAGAAATAAGGAAAAATATAGAGTGCATTTTTTTTTAGTATTTTGTATCTATCTTAGTGCTCTTAAGTTGCTGATTTTGAATTGGAACTTTTTTTTGGATGGAAGCTCTAGAATTTCTTAAAGTTGCAGGCAATCCGTCAATGCAAGGTCTTTAATCCAACAACACTTTTGATGTGGGAAGACTAACAGTATCTTCCAAACTACAAAAGTAATATTCTGCCTTAAGGAGACCTGATTTTCATTCAAATGTGGCAATGAGAGTGAAGTTTAAAGTTTGAAAAGCTTATCCTAGGAGAAGCAAACTTTTTTTCATGAAGAGCTCACAATTCCCATGAAAAGAATGGTGCTCTTATCTCCTAATTCTTTCTTTAAAGTTTCTGAAAAGACGGTATCTTCCTGAGTTAGGCAGATGCTTTTGACGAATATGGATCCAAGAAACTCTGATCTCTTAAACCACATACGTAGCTATGTTATCAAACTGGAAGGAAAGAACCAAGAGGAGAGAGAATGGTTCACCTGCACAAAAGGCACCATGCAAACATCATAACTGTACAAAGCCTGGAGTGCAACTCCAATAGCTGCCACATTCTTTTGCAATGAACCAGCATCCAGGGACTCTCAACTTGCAAACAGCAAAATCTTGTCAGAATCTCAAAGCATATTTAGCATGCACATAGATGATGCTATATTATCTAATCACAAATTTATGCTATATTATTTGATCCCTAGAGTAGAATCATCATAATTAATTGCCCAATTCGATTTCACATTACAACAACATAAAAAGTTGATTTGACATGCTTCGCTCACTACTACTTATAGAATGTGAATCATCCTCTACTAAAATGACTCTTCCATTCAAAGGATACCTAGCCTATTTTGTTCACAGAATTTCATCCAAGACCGAATCCTCACCTTTTAAAATATGCTCAAGTTAATATAACCATAAAAAACTCATTGTTATCTTACATGTAAAAACCATTAAAAAATAAAGCAAAATTCTGGCTATGCAGAACAAACTAAGATATTCTAAGGCAAACATTTTTCCTCAAAATTCTTTTCCCCAGTGGGGAATGGAGGAGGAAGCATCACCATATTCTTGAAAAGAGGTGCTCGTGATCTTCAGAAAGTATGAAATGCTTTAAGAAAAAAAAAATCAGTAAATTGTGTCAAAGTTTACTAAAGCTTCTCAAAGCATCTTCCATGCTGATCAGAGTTGACTAAATGATATCCATAAATTCCTTGATGATATATATAACAATCCAGTTAGAAGATGCAGGGGATAAAAGGAGCAAAAAGGGTATGTTTTAGTGATAGAAAACGTTTTCACTTGTGTTAGAAGATCAATTATGTTAAGTTTTGGCCTAGTCTATGCCATCTAGTTTAGAAAAGATCGGTTCCCATGCTTTGGTGATAGATAACTCATAAGTATTTATCACGACCTCTAATGAAACCAGAAAACATAAAAAGTAGAAAAACTCAAACATAAGGTTAAAGATGCAGCATTGTTAGAAGAACAAGCACCCTAGAAGTTCGCAATAGATATAAATAACTGATGTTATCAAACAGGAAGGAAAGAAGCAAGAGGAGAGAGTTGCAATCATGGGATCATGGGAACACCGACCAGGGCAAAAAGCTTTGATGTTGTTGTTTTTGCAGAGGGTAGCTTCCACTGGTACTTCATACTGCTTTCTCTGCATCAAAATTTAAGAAAAGAAAATAACAAAAGAACTGCTTTTCAATGCACTGCCGTCAGTAAAATTAAATCATTATCCCACAACGCAATAGACAGAATACGGGCATTCCAATCAGGCCATTGTCTTATAATACCCATTGAACTTGAACAAAATTAGACTTTATTTTACAAAATTTTTGAAAGGGCGGAATTTTGGTGACTTGTGTTATGCTATAACATGTCTACGTCTTCAAATTAAACTGTGAACTTATATATCAAAGTAATAGGAATTAAGCATCCGGAACCATAATTTTTCCAAAACAAAGAAAATCAACACGAACCAAAAAAGCTCAAAACCCTTATAGAAGAAATCTCCAAACAAACAATAATCAAAACAAGTTCCAAACGGCAACCAAAACACAACTTTAACACATTAAAAACAACAAAGTAACCGAAATACCCCAAAAATCTTTTTCCAGAGAAAGCAATAACCCAGAGAACAAACCAAAGGTAAGAGTTGAAAAAGAATTCAATCCAACCAGATCAACTTTGCTGGTCTTCGACAGTGGCATCTGCTCCGCGATCCAAAGGCGCAATGGCTTCAAGCAGCTCCTCCTTGAGAATCTTGGAATCTTTGCCTCACTTCAGTAAAGCAGGAAAAGAAAGAAATTTTGGCTCTCCATTCATATGGTCTGACGTGATGAAAGGTTGTGGGTGATGGCCTGAGGGATTGGCTGGGGTTGGGAAGCATAAGGCAGTTCGAGGAGGCCGAGAGAGAGAGAGGAGAGAATGAGAGGACTGAGGAGTAAAGAGAGTGAGGGAACCGTCGGGGGTTCAGACTTCAGAGGGGGCGTAGAAGAAATGAAAAAAAATAATAAATAATTTATTTTTTTCCAATTTTAAAATAAAATTAATATTAAAAAAATTATATTATAATAATATTTTATTTAAATTTTTAAATCATCTATTTTATTTCATCAAAACTGTATAACAAAGGATCTTAAACTTTAGGAATTAGGATTTTTTCCCTTTTTCTTATTTAATTGTGATTCTTTTGAGGTGACTTATTGTTGACGTTAGAAATAATTAAATATCCAAAAATAAACTTTAGTGGTAAAAATAATATGGTGTAAAAGACACAAAGGTGTTGAAATTTATTTTTTCCGTCTAATTAATTGCATCGATGTGCATTTTGTTGCAAAAGGTATGTTTTTGTGACAAATTCCTAATCATTGCAAATAAAATATAGAAAATGAGGTATGTTTTTTGCATCGAGAATAAAAGGTCGCAAAAATAAATATAACTGTTCACTTATCAGAATCGCCCTTTCAGCATAAAGTTGCAACAAGGTAAAATTGGCCACAAAAAGTAAGTTTTAGCGACGATTTTTCTAGAGACGAAAACGATTTGGTTGCATAAATCCTATATTCTTATAGTATCAAACACCCATAAAAATATCGATAAATAAGAAAGATCGATATTTTTGAGACCTTTGGAACAAACTCCTAAATAAATTTAGATTCGCTTCTACCATTGCAAAAGGATTAAAAGAAAAATGGAGATGATTTCGGCACAATTTTATTCTCATCCAATAAAAGATATTATTGGTCGGATACGAAGTTACATTCATATCCATGTCAACCTGAATCCCAATCCTCCTATGGGCTGGGTTGGCCATAAGTTAAGTACTAACAATTTGTTAAAACTTACGAATTTTGAAAGGAGAAACATATCCTTGTTGACTTGGGAATGTTACTATGTTGTCCTAATTATACCGTTCACTTCGATCCATTGACTTGGCATTTTGTCATTCTTTGTTCACTGTTTTCTTTGAACGGTAGTAATTTTTTTTCATTACCTGGCACTTACGTGTTAAAAAATATAGGAAGATAATCTTCCCAAAAAAAATCAAATAAAGAAAATAAAAAACTACCACCATTTTTAATTTATAATTTATAACATATGTTTCAAAAAGTATACTATAGATAAACTTTACTTAATTTGTACCTCCCAGTTTAATTTCACCATATATGCAATTTAATGGTTTAATATATGCAATTTCTTCGGATAGAAATTAGGTTTTAATTTTTTTTTTAATTTATGGTGTAAAATAAGAAAGACCACAGTTTGTGTGAAAAGTATTGTGTTATTTCGTAAAAAAAATCAATATGAACATAATTTTTTTTTTTTTAACTGAGGGCTTCTCAATTCTGCATTTTGGTTCGTAAAGATTGTTGTTAAAAATACACCTAGATTTTGACTAAAACAATTCAATTTGTCTTTTTTTTTTTTTTTTGAATTTTTTGCTAATGTTCTCATCCAACTTGACATAGATCGATATATTACAACAGTGACATCTTAGTTTTAGAATATGTCAACAGTGACAACTTGACATGCATCATAACTCCATTGACAGGTTAAAGAAGAGGAGTAGGAGACCCTTGGGGGAAGGCAATGGAAGAAGTAGTAATGATCATCATCATCTTGGTATCTCTTTGAAAGTTGAATACGATCCATGAAATTGTAACCACAGATTAATGATCCCCTCCCCTTGCCTTGGCTGTATCTCAATAGAATTTGCAGCCATACACGATGTGGGTCCGTTGAAGCGCCACTCGAGATAGTTATAGGAGCGAAATCCACCATAAAGGGTCCCATAACAACACACAAAGCTATTGCCACGATCACAGTAATTGCTTGCAGTCCTTCAAATTAAGCTGACACAATCCAACAAGTCCTTCTATATGCATGGAGAAAGGCTAACAATACCACTCTCCGGTAGATTTAATTTGCTCAAACTTGAAGAGAAATTATAAGTCCTAAAAAAATTATTTGATTTTGCAGATGGAGAAACAATACTCTGTATACATGGCATACTTGATGAAATTTAATTTTCCTCTATATATGGCATGGATTGTCCATTATGCCCCACCTCCTTTTACAAGATTTACAAAATTTAGACAATTAATGATGCCAACTTTCTCTAGAAGTTCCAACTGAAAAATGCTTATTGGAAGATATACAAGGCTTTTGCACCCATTCATAAATATAACAATTGGAGCCCAGTGAGGTATGTAATGGACGAAGGTAGCTCTTGTATCAAGGTACTTCCTAAGTTGACATTATTCAAATGTTTCATTTGCCACTCAATTTTGGAGAATTTTTCAAGGCTTGGACAACGTCCAAGTCTAAGTAATTCTAGAAGTCTCAACTTGAAGCTTCTTGGCAATTCTTTAGACCGGAACAATTATCAAAATTCAATTCAACAAGTTTATCTAAAAATCCATCAGAATCACAATCTCAACTAAATTTTTACATCCAAAGAGAATCAATTGCTTTAGATTTGGGCACCTTGAATGATCCGACATTTTTGCCAAGTATTTACAGTTCTTGAAATTCTTACTTTTTAAGTTATGTTTAAAAAGAAGAAAATAAAACAAATAAATTAAACTATTAAAGGAAATTTGCACCTTAAAGGAAGACAAATCTACATATTGAAAAGAAAAATACATATCATAAATAATTCAGTCCGTCACAAAAACTTGCATTACAGTTTATAAATATTCTCAGGTTCTTCATCTTTGCAAGCACGTTGGGACTCAAGCGTATCATGCGTTCTATTTGCTTTGTAGCCTAGTGAGAGAATGCACAAGCATTGTATCAAATTCTGTAGATAAGTTTCCTAATATAGTTCAACACTTGCTAAAATTATTATTTTTTCTATTTTTTTTAATTGTAGCTTCAATTTGGAAAAAAGAAGAATTGAGAAATAAAAATATATTTCTAAACTAAAACATACCTTATTTTCTTCAAGTACGTAACGAACATCTTCATGAAACCATAACCTACTTCATCTGCAAGGTTTTTTGGGTGGTTCTTCTCGAATAATTTCTTTACCCATATCTTCATGTAAGTGATGCATCATCAACAGGTCATATCTACCAATAGTTATGAGGCATTTATCAATGAGGTTTTTTATACCAGAAGTTGGAAAGAAACCACACTTGCGTAGTATTTTAGGGACATATTTCCTATTTTGTCCTTTGAAGAAACATGCAATGTCAAGGAAGCTATTTTGCTCATAATCATGAAATCCATGGTAACGTATTTTGAGTATTTCATGATTCCTTTTTTTGTACTTCTCCAATTCGCTTTTCCATGATGTATATCACTTCTATGTAGATTTGAGTCTACCACAATTAAAGCGAGTGGAAGGCCACTAGCATATTGCAATGCAAGTTTTGTGAGTTCCACAAAACCATCATCAGGTTTGTAACATTTGAAGGCATGCCAAGTAAAGAGCTTAACATTAGTCAATAGGATCCAATACATTCATAGGATATTTCAAACCAACATCATGCTTATCTAATAGATGCTCATCTCTTGTTGTTATGATGATTCGACTTCCGAAACCGAACCAATTGCAACTTCCACATAGTTTTACTAAGCGGTCTGAACAATCAACATCATCAAGAACCAAAAGAATCTTTTTACGGCAAAGTCTCTCCTTTATCAAATTAATTCCTTTATCAACCTGACCAACCTTCAAACTTGAATCTCTTAAGATCTCAGAAAGAATTTTCTCTTGCAGTTGGGTGAGACCACCCTTTCTAACATCTTTAAGAAAACAAATCCCTTCAAATTGATTGGCAATGAGGTTATATAATGCTTTTGTAGTAGTTGTGTTACCAATTCCACCAGTACCGAAGATACCTATCATGCGTGTTTCATAAATCATCTCAATACATAAGAGCATATTATAATCTTTTACACGAGACTCTATTCCAACTGAATATTAGGTAACATGTAATTATGTACAATTTAGTATTCTTGAGATCACCTCTTGAACAATCTTCCTGATAAATTTAGATTCGTTTCTACCAATGCAAAAAGATTAAAAGAAAAATCAAGAATTTGACTTCCTCTTCTTAAAAGACATGGGGACATGATTTAGGCACAATTTGATTCCCGTGTAAGAAATGACATTATTGGTAGGGTACGAAGAAAGTTACAGCATTCATATCCTTATCAACTGAATCCCAATCCTCCTATGGGTTAAACATAAGTCAAGTACTAATGCCTGGTTTGGATAGAGAGATGCTTTTATCGCATCTCATCTCATCTCAATATTCAAACACCACAAAGATAAACGTTTTTCAATTTCAAAATTTTAACTTTTTTATCTAATCATTATCTAATTATTACACATTTCCCAAATTTCCAAATAAAACACAAAAAAATATTTCAACTTTCTCAAATTTCAAAATAAAAATTATATTCTTCTTTTTTATAAGTAGAGATTAAAAAATTATATTAAAATAATATTTTAATTTTATAATATTTTTATTTAACTTTTTCTCTGTCCTTTTCCAGAACCTCATATAATATTTTAACTCAAACTATTTCATTACTATTCATAAATCATCTCAACTCTCTCGAATATTAGACTAAAATTGTTTTTGAAATAGTGGTACGGATTCCAATGTCTTATCAAACTCAATACTTAAAAAAAGGGGACCATAAATGGAATTTGAAGTATAGTGGAGAAACAAATTAAGCCATTGTATATATCTTGTCATTAATCTTTGTTCCCTATTTTTATTCGTTGAAGTAATTTTTTTTTTTTTCAATACCTCTCATTTAACACTTCTCGTAACTTTAGATTATAAAGAAGATTTTTTTGTTGTCATACGAAGTTTAGTAATTCTTCATAATGAAATTAAGAAGAGAGAGAGAGAGATTTCAATTCAAGTTCCACTACATCTAATTTGTTCTTCATTTTTATTTAGTTTTAGTTTTAGTTTTAGTTTTTTTTAATATCCCTGTATTCTGTTTCTGTGTTTGTTAAAAAATTGCCCTGTATTTATTTCCGTTTTGCTCTTTCGAATTTTATTTACTGTGAATTTTTTTTTTTAATTTATTTTGGGTTTATGAGGTCTTGGGTAGCCTTCTTAGTCTTTATGTAGGGCTTTAATTTTCTTGAGTTAGCCAGATGGATTAATCTTTGCATCAACCTACACACCACACACCATAATTTTTTTTTTATCTTTTTTTATTTGTTTCTCTTATTAAATATGTATTATATAGATGATGAATAAAAAAATATAAATATTTCAAGAAGAGTAAAATAAAAAAAAAATTGAAAAAAATAAAAAAAAATAAAAAATAGTTTAGTGTGTGGTGTGTAGGATGATGCATAGCAATGCTCTAGCCAGATATGGGTATATAAGATTAAGGCATATTTCAGAAACAGAGGAAAAGAAGAAGAAATTGCCGATCGATAATGAAACAGAAAATTGACACTTCGGAAGTCTGGTATAGCATACTCCTTTATATTAACACTTCCATTTGCTCTTTTTTGTTTTTTCAATGAGCCAATGTTCTTATTGATTTTGCCATTTGCAGACACAGGAGGAACTGCCGACTGATTTTGAGCCACCAAGCCAAGAGTTATTTTTTGAAAATAAAAAGAGGTCGGTATCCAATTTTATTGATTGTCCTTATTTATGGCAGAAGAATACCGTGGTAACAAGCAAGACAGGTGGAATTTACAAATATTAAAGAGATGAAGAGATGAAATAAAAGCAAACTAAGGTGCTGAAACTTAGTAGGAATCAAGGGTTGAGGTTGCTGAATTTTTTCTGCACTAGGAGGACAGCCAAGAGCTTGTGTATTTTCTTGTTTTTAAATCTTCCCTCTTTCTAATACATTCCTAATTACACAAGCAAGGATTTAAAAGTGATCAAATGGAGATAAACAAGCTAGAGAGTCAACCAAACAGAAACTAGTAGGAAGGAATCAATTGCATAAATTTAGAGGAGGAAACGCATTGCGGAAAGAGTTTGCTGCTATGCTACAGTTTTGGACAGAATTAAAAGAGGGAGACCAATTAATGGCCATAAGTTGAGCCGATTTGTGGTTTGAACAAAACAGAGGAGGAATGGAAAAGCAAGTGGCATGAACAAAGGGCTGTGTAGGTTGTCTTGGCGCTGAACTAATGGTTCTCAAGTGAAGGAGCCGAGCCATACACTTGGGGCTAATTCGATCAAAGGGTGGAAATAAACATTTAGATACGAGAGAGAGACATATGGAAAATAGAGAGGAAAGGGAAATAGACTAAATGCAAAATAGAACTTTGTTTTCTTGATCTCAAAATAATATTTTTCATCATGAAATAAATGATGAGTTTTAATAAATATTTCTCAGAGCAATAAATCCATCTAAATAAATATAGTTTTTAACATAAAATAAAATGATGAATATTAAATAATATTCCTAAAAAAATAAAATTACTTAAATAAAATAATTTTCTATAACTATATTATTTTCGAGGCTCCAAAATTAAAGAGGTTTACTTCAAAAATTAGGATTGGTTGAGTAATACTAAAATATCCCATTAAAATAAGTTTTGGACTCATAAAAATATTTAGAAGATTTTAAAAAGCTTGGCTCAATTTAAAAATTAGCCGCAAAACTTAAAAATAAGGATTTGAGATTTAAAACGTAAAGATGAGACTAATGACCGATCGAGAAGAAAATAAGCGGTTGGTCACAAGTAGTAAGTGAATGAGTGTCAAAGAATATATATATATATAGTAGTTGGGTGACGACAATCAATTAAATGCTACTACCTTAAAGGAAGAACAAGAAAAAAGAAATTGCAGACTTTGTTCAACCAAGATTGAGTATTGCTTTATAATTATAAACAGTAAATTGAAGAATGACACAGTTTTCCTCCAAACTGGCTTATAATTAGGACTATTGGTATAATTGGACAATGTGATAGTGCTTCTTTGCATTGAAAATGATGTCAGTGAACACATTGAAAGTGATTACACAACATGAGAGGCAGAAATTATATATATACATGCATAACGGAAATGCTATGTTTATAAAGAAACATATACAGAGGGCCTACCAATTCATGAACTAATATACATGCACATGTGAGCAAACATATTTTAGAGAGCAGATCAGTACCATGTAGATGAACGGCCAAGCTGGCCTTCTGCACAAAGTCAAATGCCAAGAGCTTCTCTTCCTTCCTATAGTAGTAAGCCACCAGAGGAAGCAGATTCGGGTGTCTCAACCTCCCTAGCTTGCTCATATGCTCTTGAAACTCCTCTTTCCCCAAATTATTCATTTGTTTGAACCGCTTCACCACCATCACCTGTCCATTGTGCAAGGCAGCCTTGTAAGAAGACCCAAAGGATCCACTGCCCAATATCTCAGCTTAGGCTTTAAGCAATTCCTGCATATGAAACTTCTCCCTATCTTCCCTGACAAAGGTCAGCTTCACACCCTCAACCTTCTTGGTATTTCCACTGCGGTTTGTTGAGTCTTTCCCTGATTGTTCGATTCCTTTATGCCTGATTTCTTTTGCAAGTTTGATGGCTGTACTGGAGCCTTTGTCAATAAAGATGGTTGCCTCTTGTGGTTGATGAAGACCACTATATCTATGCCGACTGTTGCCATCGTTGCAAGTATAACAATCACTAGGATACTTGGTGTAGCAGTTAAGAATGTCACAATCAAGTCCAAGCCAAAACGTGGAACAAACTTACGGAGTATCCAATTCCTCTGTCATTAAATGGTGGCAAAGCAATTCCCTTGTGTGTGAGTAAGATGAAAACACACTTGCCAAACCAATACAATCTGTTTAATTCTCTCAAGTCCTGAGCAATTCAGTTTGGAGCTTGGAAAGTTTATAAAATGACATTATCCAAAGCTTTCAGCCTTTTAATGGTGACATTCTAATGCCTAGTATAACAATTCATCCAGTCCTTTCCAATATGGGAAGTGGTCATCATAGTCTCATAGAAAGCTGAAAAGGCGTAAAAGGGATAAGAAATCAGATCCAATACATATCCTATCTGGTTAACTCGAAAAAAATCCTAGAAAATTGTAATGTTATGCTATACAATTCTAGCCTTATTCAACTTACCCTTCTTATGGTCATTAGGTCTGTAAAACATAGTTTTCAAGGCACTTAAGTCTCCCTTTACAGATCTGGTCTTGGTCTAAAAACATATTCTTTGAGGCCTTTGAACCTATTTCAATATTCCTGGTGTATATATTTGTACTGAAATTCCATTAAAGTGGTCTTGGAGATTATTTTGCTGCAAATTCCACAAGCATCCTGTGAATGCAAGGTTTTAGCCATTGTAAAACAATTCGAGATAGGTTCATTCTGTGTCACTTAAAACTAAAAACTACCTTTAAAAGACTACTAATTTCCCATAAAAATGTTTTCTAAGATACATGAAATATCAATGGATGCTTATTCATGAGTCACCATGAGATAATGCAATTGAAGTTCTAAACATGCTAATAGTGAAAGGATTTATTCCACAAACTTTTTTCATATCTGGTTTTGATTGATAAATATACATGCAATACTTTAAAACATGCCCGGCCTGAGCACTCATGCCTCATGACGTCAAGTAATATGACATAATCATGCTTCTTTAAAGGAAAATCGGCCTATCTGCATCGTTGGAAGTACACTAGGAATACCAATCAGCCTTCTTCAAACATTTATTTTTTCATCCTTAACCTTAGTTGAAAATTTAGCTAGGCATATTCATGAAAATAAATTCTAGAAAATGAACGTAAATAAATATCAAAGCAATATTTAAAATGAAACTAAAGAAAAATAAAAATTCCACTGCTCTCAAAATGTAAAAGCTACAAGACTGTTACTGTTAAAGTCTGTTATGGTTACAATTCTTTCCCCAATTTTGATTCCTTCCGCAACTTCAATTCCTTTCTGAACTTCAATTCCTTCATTAATATAAACTTAAAATTTAAGTAAGACAAATAAATATTTCAAGACTAATAAAAATATAAGAATTAACATGACTACATAATTGTGATAATGCGTTATCTAATTTTGTAAAATTCTGCACAAATTCGACTATTATCACTTACCCAAGTGGAAGTTCTAAATCCAAATCTTCATTAATTAAATCATCATTAGCATCCTTGAATTTCCATAATGCTAGAGCTGGTTGAAGGTCCCCGCCTCTTCTGTTGTGGGTTCCAATCGGGTTCCAAGTCGAATAATTCTGGGTGCAGTCCTTATTCAAGGCCTCCCCACGCAGACTTAATGAAACGGAACGTTTTAATAAAACGATTCCGTTTCATCCATTTCATCTCCTGTATTCCAAATGTTCCTAGATCTTCCATAGGGTTCCATGAACTTGAACGAAATTTGCTTCTTCTTTTTAACGTTTCAATTTTTAAGACTGAATGCACTGATGGATCCATCTCTCTTTGTCCACAAAAAGGGTTACTGAGGTGCAACAATAGTTCTAGGCTTAGATGGACTAACTGCCTCAGATCTGGAATCAAAAGAGGGAACTTCACTCCCCATGAAGAAGGGATGATAATCCATTTGCAGGCTTTTCTAGGTAACAAGTAATCTTCAAACATTACAATTTTTTTCTAGCAATTTTCTCTGTATTCTTTTATTTTCAGGAAAAAAAGAAAGAGGATAGAAAAAACTCAACTACAGAAAAATTCAACTCCCTCATGTCCTTTTTTTCAATTTTTATTTGGTTTTGCAAAACATTATCTTGTCCTTTGTTTCCTTGTTCTTTTTTCCTCTCAATTACTTGTTTTTCTGGAATTGGTAGTCTGTAAATCTGAGTTTTCAAATTTGGGTTGATCAGGTGGGAAGCCAAAGCTTCCTACCTCCCACAAAGAACAAATAATGATATAGAAAAACTATTGGAACACCTACCTGAAGAAGCAGCTGAAGAAATTTCAATCAGCCATGGACCCCCACATGGCATCAGACTCAACCACCACTAATCATCAGGTTTCAACCAAAAGCTTTAATGAGAGAAGAAGCTTAGACGCCACCAACGACCCTGCCCCATCTCTCATCAGCCTAAACCAGTCCTCTGCTGTGGCGGACGAAGCTCGAAGGTAGCCGACGGCGTTGGAGTTGGCTCTGTGAATGGAGGAATTCTGAGAATTCTATCGGGGAGGGATAATTGCTGAAGGGAAAATATGTTAGGGGCAATTTTGATATTTTACCATAATTTTAAAGGTAAATGACTGAAAAGCATTCATCCGCACGCAATCCTCTAATGGGGACGACTGTACGTAGCAGCCCTCATAACGCGTCTTTTCATTGCTTCCCAGATTGCTTTCTCTGAATCACTTCTAAATGTTCGAGGCTGAAGCAAATCCGGTTCAAACCAGCCTAATATTAAATGGACTCCAGCACTTTTGAGGATTGCTTCCTTTAAATCACTTCCAAATGTAAATCTCATATTGTTCCTCTCACTGTAACTTCTTGACAACATCTGATCAATATAATTTCCAGCTATGTATTGTAGACATACACGATGTGTGTCCATTGAAGGTCGTAGCCACATATCATTTCTAATCCGCTGGCCATTTATTGAGATAGTAATATAAGAAATAGCCACCGGAACAAAACACAAAACTAATGCCACGATCTTATGCTTGAACGCATTATGATCAATTTCTATTTCAATAGAATTACTATATGAAGTAGTCTCTTTGCAATACTTGAACCACTTTGGAATTCTACTTCCTGGATATATAATCATAGTCAATTCTTTCTCCCGAAAGTGTTCCTATTAAAACAAGTATATATATATGTAAGAAAATAAATACAAGCTATCAAATATATACAAAACAGAAAGAAATTAGAGATCAAATAGATCTGACATGTATACCTGAACCAATAATGGATCTGGTGCATGATTCCCTACATCTAATTCCACTTTATTGCACTCCGATAAGTCAACTTTTGTTAGCCGTTTTAAGTTGGGTATACCAAATGAAGCATGATGAAAGCGTTCCAACAACCCGCATCCAAAAGCCTCTACCTCTTCTATATTTGGTGGAAGGTGTAGAATTTCTTCAAGTTGCTTGCAGCCACTCAAATCAAGGTGAGACAATCCAACGAATGCTTCGATACATACAGGAAGGCTAACAATACCACTACCAGATAGACTTAATTTCCTCAAACTGGATGAGAAATTATATGTCCGAGATAAATTATTTGATTCGGGAGACGGCAATGGGAACAATTCGTTACCTGATAAAATTTCATTTTTCTGTGTACATGGCATGGATTGTCCATTTTGCCCCACCTCCTTTCCAAAATTTACAAGATTTGGACAATTAATGATATTAACTGCCCATAGACTTTTCGACTCAAAAATATTTAGTGGAAGACGTACAAGGCTTTTGCACCCACTCAAATATAACTCCTCGAGACCAGTGAGGTATGTAAAGGATGAAGGTAGCTCCTGTATTACGATGCTATGTAACCAGACACATTTCAAATGTTCCATTTCATACTTAATTTCAGGAAAGTATTCAAGGCTTGTACAACCTTCAAGTTTAAGTACTTTTAGAGTTCTCAACTCGAAGCTTCTTGGCAAATTCTTTAGGCTAGAACATCCTTGCAATCTCAATTCAACAAGCTTATCTAAGTATCCAACAGAATCATGAACCTCAACTAATCTTATACATCTTGGAGCATTTACAACTTCTATATTTCGTGGAAGTTGTAGAATTTCTTCAAGTTGCTGGCAGCCTGCCAAATCAAGGCGAGACAATCCAACAAGTCCTTCTATCCATGGAGAAAGGCTAACAATACCACTACCAGATAGAATTAATGTGCACAAATGGATATTTGATTCTGGAAGCGGCATGGATTGTCCATTTTGCCCCACCTCCTTTCCAAAATTTGTAAAATTTGGACAATCTTGGATGTGAACTACCATTAGGTGTTTCAACTGAAAAATGTTTATTGGAAGATACACAAGGCTTTCACACCATCTCAAAACAAGCTGCTCGAGCCCAATGAGGTATGTAATGGATGAAGGTAGCTCCTGTATTACTTTGCTTTCTAAGCAGAGATACTTCAAATATTCCATTTCACACTCAATTTCAGGAAAGTATTCAAGGCTTGTACAACCTCTAAGTTCAAGTAATTTTAGAGATCGCAACTTAAAGCTTCTTGGCAAATTCTTTAGGCTAGAACATTCTAGAAAATGCAATTCAACAAGCTTATCCAAAAATCCAACAGAATCATGAACCTCAACTAAACTTTCACAATCATTAAGAATCAGCTTCTCTAGATTTGAGCAACTTGAAAGATCCGATATTTTTGCCAAGTATTTAGATTCACTGAAATCTATACTTGTTAAGTTCTGTTCAGAAAGAAGAAAACAAAGGAAATATATTAATTGTTAAAGGAAATTTGCAGCATACCTTAAAAGTAAGACAAATCGACATATTAAAAATAAAAATACTTACCTTATATAGCACTCCCGTGCCTAAATCTCTAACCATGCTTCCTTGCATTTTTAAAACAACGAGTTCCTCTCCATGCAAAGTAGATGGCAAAAACTCCAAAGGGCATTCGAAACAATCAAGAACTCTTAACTCCTTAGAGAAATACTCCAATCTGCCACTAAAACTTGCATTGCGGTTTATAAATATTCTGAGGTTTTTCAATTTTGCAAATGCCTCAAAACCCAAACGTATCATACAGTCCTCCTTAGGCATATCTATCAATATGCCTTCAATTTGCTTTGTTCCCTAATGTGAGAATGCAAAAGTGCTCTATCAAAAAATGAAAGATAAATCCCCTATAATTATACACTTGCGCAAGTGTTGAACCATTAAGTTTAACATGCTAAGATTTTTTATTTTTTTTACAAAAATATGTGTACATCACTATCCCATTTTTTTAAGAAGGAAACAACAAACATAAGCCACATTTTTCTTCATATGGTGTTTCTATTTTAGATTTCAAAAGGGATAGCCTTATTTTTATTATTCAGATTTCTAAAAATAAGTGTGTACGTTCAAATGTCAAAGTCATGTATACTTCTTGCTCTTAATATGTATTACTCAATTTAAAATACTAAAAGAGGGTCAGATAATCATAGCATTTTGCCTTTTTAAAAAAATGGGGAAAAGACAATTGGTTTTGATGATTTTATGTCTACTTCCTTTTTAAAATTATTTTATTTACAACATTGAGACAAGATTTCATGTGTAGGTACGTACGTGTCTATATTAATTTATATGTATTTCTATCCAATTCTTTTAATTTAATAGTAGCTTCAATTGAGAAAAAAGAGAACTCGAAAGTACAATTATATTTCTAGAGAAAATCTTACCTCATTGTCTTCAAGTACTTCACGAACATCTTTGTAAAAGTATAATCTACTGCGCTTGCCAGGTTCTTCGAGTGATTCTTGTCGAACAATTTCTCTACCCATATCTTGTAGTAAGTCATGCATCCTCAAATATTGGCTACCATCATATTGATCAATTGTTATAAGACATTTATCATTGAGCTTTTCGATACCGACATAGGCATAGAAACCACAACTGTCCAGTATTTTGGTGACATATTCTCTCTCGTCTCCTTTGAAGAAACATGCAATGTCAAGAAAAATCTTTTTTGTAAGATAATCTAATCCATCGTAACTTATTTTGAGTTTTTCGTGGATATTTTCTTCTGAAATTCTTTTGTACTTGTCCAATTCGCTTCTCCAATAATATATATTTTTTCCATGTAGATTTGAGCCTATCACTTTTAAAGCGAGTGGAAGGCCTCCAGCATACTTTAATGCAAGTTTTATGACATCCACAAAAGCATCATCAGGTTTGTCACTTTTGAAAGCATGGTGACTAAAGAGTTGAAGAGCTTCGTTGTGATTCATTTCCTTCATAAGATATCTGAAATGAACATGATGCTTAGTTAGTAAACCCTTATCTCTTGTTGTTATAACGATTCGACTCCCAAAACCAAACCAATCGCATCTTCCACATAATTTTTCTAATTGGTCCGAATGATCAACATCATCAAGAACCAAAAGAATTTTTTTACGGCAAAGTGTCTCCTTTATCAAATTGGTTCCTTGATGAACATTCTCAACCCTCGAACTTGGTGACTTTCCTAGAATGTTAGAAAGAATTGTCTCTTGCAACTGTTTCAGACCACCTTGATTTTGTTTTGAAGATTCTCTAACATCTGCAAGAAAACAACGGCCTTCAAACTGATCAGCAATGAGGTTATACAGCGCTATTGCAATAGTTGTTTTACCAATTCCACCAATACCGAAGATTCCTATCATACGTGTGTCATTATTCTCAAGACATAAAAGCATCTTCATAACATAATCTACATGAGACTGGATTCCCACCGGATTATCGGCAACATGCAAGTCAAAACGATTTGGTAAGCTTGTTGACACATCTTGAACAATCTTCTGGATAAACTCACATTCATCCCTACCAATGCAAAAAGATTAAAAGAAAATTCATGAATTTGACTTCCTCCCGTTAAAAGACATACGAACATGATTTAGGCACAATTTTATTCTTATGTAATAAATGACATTATTGGCAGGGCACAAGTTAAGTACTAAATGCAGGAAAATGATCGCTATCATTTGAACTAGATACATGCTAGATATAATTTTAGGTTTTGCAAGTTTCAATCATTTCCTTTGAAAAAAGTGAACTCCACAATTAAAAAAATAATTTTTACATGTAGGTATCATATTTATCCAGTTTTTTCAAATGGAGTGCACAAGTTTTAAACTAACAACAGTTAAAAAAATATGAATTTTGAAAGTGAAACAAATCGCATGGCTAGTGTAGTACTATAATAAAACTATCATCATAAGTGGTGATCGAAGAAGGTGTAGATCACCTTGAACTAATTATTAACTTATTAAGTTCAAGACTTGAAAAGGAAAGACATGGAACATGGAAAATAGTGGAGAAGCAAAGCCATGTATGTTGCCATTCTTTGTTCACTATTTTCTTTAATCATTGTAGTAACTTTTCTCAGTACCTGACATTTATGTGTTAAAAACAATACATCCCATATTCAATTTATACCATGCATAAGCTTCGCAAGTCTTAATTTGCATTCCAAAAGTACAGATAAATTTTACTTAGTTCGTACCATCCAAATATAATTTGACAATATATATGGAGAATGTGCCCCTTGACCAAGTTAATTGGTAAATCATAAATGTATGCAAATTTCTTAGGGTTGAAATTATATATATTTTTTATTCATGGTAAAAAAATAAAAAAGACCGTAGTTTAAGTGTGAAAAATGTTATTATGTAAAACATCAATATGAACCGCGGCCTTCTGCATTTTGGTCTTGCGTAATGTGAACCCGCCCCAAAAGCCCAAGCCCAGCCCACAAGTATGGCCCCAAAATGGTGCTAGAAATTCCCTCCCTTCCACTGAATTACAATTTCTCACTCTTTATATGAATATATATATAATATAAAGGATGTAATCCAATCAAAACTAAATTATATATGAATCGATAGAGGGATAAGAGTTGTTGGAATTACTCGTTGTTCTTTAAAGGCAAACCGGATAGATTAGCAGCTTGATTTAAGGCAGTCTTCCACCTCTGAACTTTAGCATCATTCTTGAACTTGTCTTCATGCTTAGCGAACGCATCTTTGAAACTATCTTTTTGGTGTCGTACTATTGATGGCTCGACTTTGTAAAATACCGGTATAACCTTCTGTTGCTTTGATTCTTTACACTCTAGAATCTTTATCAGCTCATCCAAACACCACGTAGATGACGCATAGTTTTCAGAAAATACAAGGATCGAAATATTTGACTCTTCAATGGCCATCCGAAGTGCAGGTGAAATTTCTTCACCTATTCTCAGCTCCTCATTATCCATATAAGTTTCGATTCCCTCTCGACACAAAGCTCTGTAAAGATGAACAACAAAATTATTGCGGGTATCTTCACCTCGAAAGCTCAAGAATACATCATAACTCCATTGAGAGGGTAAAGAAGAGGAATTGAAGGAGGAAGCAGAGGAGAAGACTCCCGATGATGCGTTGGAAGAAGTCATTTTGAATGTTAAGTATAACTAATTGTAGATAGATTCTTGTATAAATTTAAAGAAGTGGATACAATCATACAGCGTTGCATGAAGGAGGAAACTTCTTGGCAACTTCCGCGCGTGTTGCATCATATATATGGAAAGCAGAGCAAAGAAAAGATGAGGATAAAAAGGTTGTCATCTCATGAATTGGCAAAATTATTTTCAGAACAGTATATTTCCGTCGGTGGGATATGAAAAGTCCTTTTAAATCTTGACTGCTGTACAATAAAACGTAGCCTGGTCAAGGAAACGCGGCCAAAACTTCTTCGGTACGCTTGGTGGGCCCCTTGTCGGGTCAATCATTATTATTATTATTACAAAGAATGTGTTATAATAATGAGTGCAGCTACTTTTGTCTTTGGCGTGGAAAATTCTTCCGCCAACTTCCTAACTTTTACCCATGGAGGTGGGTCTCTTCTCGATCGATTTTTTTTTTCTTTTTTTTTTTTTAAATCTCGTTGATGTTGTAAACGACATTATAAATCAAATTAAGTAAAATATTATTATTTATTCTGATTTCTGTCTTTTCTAATTGTATTTATTGCTAATTAAATTAATAATCACTTAAAAGAGTTGGACAATATCTCTGACAATATTCGTCCCACAATACATGATCTCCAATAATAGAATCTCCATGCAAGATAAATTAGGTCTTCCCATGTCTAGATTGATTAACTTTCATCATTGTTGATGCAGTTTTAGAAAGCCCCCCCCCCCTCTCTCTCTCTCTCGCCACAATTTCCTTTTACATTGTGGTATTTAAATATCGAAATGAAATAATATTAGATGATGTGGGCTTTCATTATCTAAACCATGATGCTAGATTTTAATTACGTGAGTTTAAAGTATTTCGCATACAGAAATATGCAGAAAGTCCATGCGTGACAGTTTCGTTAAGAGTATTAATATTGGTTTGTTTATATGTAAATATAAATACATATTTATATAATAAACTATTAAATTAACTACATTAGATTATATATATTTTTTCATATATTAACTGTATCAATAAATCTTTGTAGATGTACTATTTACTCTATAAATATTATTTTATTATTTGTTTTTTCTCTTCTCCCTCTCTCTCTTATGTGTATTTTATTAATTTTTTTTATCTCTCCTCTGACCCTACTTTCAACATTTTTGTAGTGGGGTTAATTATAAAATATATTTAAAAAAAGTATTTTTTTAAAAATGATTAAAAAATAAATGATAGAAAATAAAAATTTTTCTTAAATGACAACGATAGTCTCTAAAATAAGTAATTTTGCATTTATATATAGATAAACTAATGCTGGTAGTTACCAAAAAAATCTATCTATGCTTTAGTCAAAGAAGGCGGCCACAAATACTTTCTTCTCATTTATATATAACGTTGTATATATATATTATAGAAAGTAAGAATCGCAAATCTGCTTCATCAAACCTTAAAAGGGGAAATTTGAAACAATCGTATGGTTTTTGTTATTGGATCTTAAAAATGGTCATGAGCTCTTATTTCAATCTTGTTTTTTTAAATGGTTATTGCATCTTATAATTTCTATCTTTTGGATCCTAAGATATCTTGATAATATCTCTTTATTATTTATTATTTTATCATTAATTTTTATCAATTTTTTATTACTATTCAATATTATATTATTACTTTTTTACTATTATTCACAGAATATATATCTCACTACCCAAACGCTACCTTTGTCTCACATAGTAAATCTAAATTACTGTTTGAAAGCAAAATATCATCTACAAATGGGATTAAAAAATAATTCCACTCCCACTATCTTGAAGGCACTTTATATACTCATCTACAAAGTTTCATACACTATTATTGGAAGTTTTTTTTTTTAGCCCAAATCTGCATTTTCTAATTGCAAGCCAAATAGATATATGACGACCAAAAATCTTAAGTTTGTAGCATGTGTACCTTTCACCAAGCTTCTCAATCTCAAACGAATTCTCACGTCCACTTGATCTAACTGTGTATTAAAACGAGCTACTAATTTCGTAACTATCCTCAATCTTGAACACCCATCAATTATAATACCATTTAAGAAAAATCATTCAAGAACTTAATTTGTATATATTGTTAGCTACTTTATGAGCAGCTTCATTAATTAAATTACCTTGTCTACACTAGGTAATTTATAATACAATAAAAATAACAGTGGCCACAAACTTCTTCAGCACTTCCTTTTTACCCATCCATGGTGCTGGTGGTCGGCCACTTCTTGTAAATGTGCTTAATCATTCCTTATTACTATTTTTTAACTCTTTAATGCTGTATTGAATGTGAGAGAAATATTGTTCTTCCTTTTACTTTTTTTATCTTTTCTAATCATATATGTTTCTATAATTGAACAAAAACAAAAACTAACATTTTTAGTTTAGGTAGAATCTCGTAATAGTAAAGTTTAAAAATTAAGTGGATTTTTCTTAGTTTTTTTCACTTTACTTTTATTTTAAAAAAATTTAACGTATATTAAATCAAATCACGTTAATTTAAAAATTATAGAATTTCTTTTATAAGTTTAACAATTCAAAAAATAATATCATGATATCTTATTAAAAAATATCAGTAATGATTGTTTAGATACAAAACCATACATATTGCTGAAATTAAATAATGATATATATTTTGTTTGAGAGTTTAGCAAGGATGATATATCATGATATCTTATTAGAAAATGTCGAAATAGATCAGTAATTATCGTTTAGACACAAAACCATATTGCTGAAATTAAATAATGATATATATTTGGTTTGGGAGTTTAGAAAGGAATGGAATATAAAGGGGTAGAGTAATAATAATGGGAAATATTGTTCTTCCTTTTACCTTTTTATCTTTTCTAATCATGTATCGTTTTAAGAATAATGTATCGTTTTAATTACCTTTTTATCGTTTTAATTACGTGTATGGCATGTAATGGCAAAATTTAAAATAAAAAATAAAAAATATTCGTAATTCAAAATTTAAAGTTAGAGGGATAGTATATACCAATTTTAATAACTTATTGGTAAAGGAGCGAGATCGGAGAACTTCTTGACAACTTATTGGAGATGTATATATATTTCTAGTGTATTTGGATCGTGCCTATCTTTTTATTAATAAAATAATTTATTACTCATCAATATATATATAATTTATTACTTATCAATATATATATATATATATATATATATAGTGGATGATGATGATGATGACCTCCTTATAATATAAGTTTAAAGAAGTGGATACCGCGTTGCATGATCAGGAGGAACTTCTTCCGCGAGCGTTGCATCATATGGAAAGTAATCTCTTTTCTAATCATATTTCTTTTTAATTAAATGAATATATAATCACTCATGAAATGGACTATATTATAAGGTAGTCCCGTGCCCTTTTCTTCCATGTTCTTGCTTGATCGGTCATTGGTATATTCATATCAACCTCCTTTAGCACATGGACTTATTCTCTAGCCACCTTTGTTGACTTTGTATTCTCCTTTTGTCTCTTAATTGGGGTGGAATTTGGATTTATAGCCCCTTTATACGTGCCTTGTGTCTCCATTATAGTGTCTCCTAGTGGCCCCTTTATCCTCCATGCCTTTTGACAATGTCTCAAGACAGGATCTTGTTCTCAGATCTGATGGGGTCTAATCTTTTATTTTTTTCTGATTAAAGCAGATAAAATCATCATTACCTCATGTGCTGTAACTTTGAAAAAGTAATAGGAAATCGGAACCATAATCATTACTGCCCCGTAGAAAACTTGTAGTCAAGATTCGAGGTAATACAGAAAGTCTTTTTCTGGTTTAAAAAAAAATAATAATGGACTATATCAACTTGTATGGCATGTATATTGATATAAAATGACAAGATCAAAATTTAATTACTTTCTTATTGCTTTTTCTGGTTTATTATTACTGAATTTTGTTTTATTATTATTATTATTATTTTACCTTTTGTCTTATTGACTATATTTTGTTAGAAATGATGTGGCAATTTTAGACCAAGGGATACATAATTAATTGGAGATGGATATAAATATATATATATTATATTTATATAAATATATATATATTATATTTATATAGTGGATGATGATGATGGAGCTCCTTATGATATAAGTTTAAAGATGTGGATACAGCGTTGCATGATCAGGAGGAACTTCTTGGCAATTTCCGCGCGCGTTGCTTCGTGGAAAGTATTATCTTTTCTAATCACCTATAATCTTTTTAATTAAATGAATATAATCGTGTATGACATGTATATTGATATAAAATGACAAGATCAAAATTTAATTACTTTCTTATTGCTTTTCGATGCTACGGCATAATATATGCCATCTTAGTTATGTTGTAATATCTCTTGTGCGAAAACTAAATTCCACTGTTGAGAAATGCATTGATTGAAGCAGACATATCATGTATTGGTGGCTCTATGTAATCCATTTTTTGATATTTAATTTCATTTATTTTAATTTTGTGTTTTGATATGCTAGAGACTAAAGTGCTAGAGATAGTCTATGGACTAGAGTATAATGCGCCAATGAATGCGGTATGAGCACATTGGGCAAAGCGTTTGCAGAGTGCTAGAGACTAGAGTCAAAACGTTTTCACTTGGAACAATGGACAATAGAGACAAGCTGTTCGTAAACATCAAAAAAATTCAAAACATTGAAAAAGAAAAAAAAATCATTTGTGTTCCGACGCAGATTTGAAATTTAGGTTTCGGTTCCGATATATTCAGAGTTTTGGGCTGTAACAAAGATGAACAGTCCTAAGATTCTATAATATTGTAACAATTGTATTTGTAAATTACAGACAGATGTAACTAGATATGATATCTTAGATAGTATAATTATTTTAATGATAAAGTAAATCTAATGTCATATAAATTTATGTCAATTTATAAATTTATTTTTATGAATCTCTTTATAATTATAACACTTCTAAAATAAATATAACTCTAGTATTACTATATTATAAACTGCATAAGCAATGGAAAATAAAAAATAAAAATCCAAATCCTTTAAAGTTTTAATCCATGAAATATTTACCTCAATTCACAATCTAATTTCTGCAATATTATATTTAGTTACCGTATTGTAATTCCTAATAGGGAGACAGAAACGTATTTAGGAGTTGAGAAAGCTAAAAATGAAAGAGCATGAATGTGGTAGAGAGGGCCAGAAGGTAAAAATGAAAGAGCATGAATATTGAAATGATCATTTTTGTCTTGTTTAATGATAAATACTAAAAATAAATAAGACAATTCATAATTAATCTACGTGGCTCGAGACTTACATCCACGATCTTGAGTGTAAAACCTACTAAAGTAGAGTTTAATACAAGTTCTCTATCCTCTCCAATTACTCTCATGGAGTTCTCTCTAAAGAATGTCTTTGAGATCCTCTCTCTCTCTTGCCAGCTTTGCCCCGGCCCCTAGTGGCTTCTATGATGAAGTAACTTGAAAAGTTGTGTACGACAATTAATATACATGCGTGATCAATTGCAATTGCCAATAATCAAAAACTCTGCCACAAGTACTTTATCTCGAGAAAATATTCCCGATCAATATATGTTGTGTTAAACTTGTCCTGTAAAGAGTGAAGATTAACGCTTCGTCAATGGTCAACATTACAGAAAGAAAACGAATTTGTGGAAGAAAGATGTGAGAAAATCCTTTGGCAACTACCTAATATATATGTATATCTAATTCAATATATATATAGGAAATTAATTATATTAGGATAAATTACATATGATCGATCCTCCCTCTCAAAGTTATATATATATATCTCTCTGTTCAAGTTCATAACTCATTCTGCATTTTCAGAACTGAAAAATAAGCATTCAATGAGATTATGAGATTGAAAAAGAAAATGGATGGTCGTTAATTGCATGTTTATTCTATTTCACGTACCTTCTTATTTTACTTCATTTCTCTTTTCCCTCATTTTTCTGTTCTTCAAAAAAAGAAAGATGATTAATGTAGTTTCATGTCATACAAAATTTCCGATTCAAACATATATATACATATATATATATAGAACTTTGTATATATTGTAGTAAGTAAGAATCCTAAATCTGCTTCATCAGATCTTATAGGGGAAATTTAAAATAATCCTATGGTTTTTGTTATTGCATCTTAAAAATGGTTATTGGATCTTATTTCAATCTTCTTCTTTTTTTTAAAAAAAAATGGTTATTGCATCTTATAATTTCTATCATTTTTTTTTTTTTGGTGAGTTAAGAGGCTTCCTCTAAATCCTTTATTTCAAAGCTTTGAGAACTATTCATTCCTAGCTTGGGTACTGATACCTCACTACTATATTTATTATTTTATTATTATTTTTTATCTACTTTTTACTACTATTCACTTCTATTCAATATTTACTTTTTCATTATTATTCACAGAATATCTCAAAATACTTCACTATCCAAATGCAACGTAACAATCTCACATAGTAAATCTAAATTATTTTTTGAAAGCAAAATATCATCTACAAGTGGGATTAAAAAATAATTCCACTCCCACTAACTTGGAGGTACTTTATGTGCTCATATGCAAAGTTTCATATACTATTATATATTGGGAGTTTTTTTTTAGCCCAAATCTGAATTTCCTAATTGCAAGCCAAATAAATATTATATATGATGACCAAAAACCTTAAGCTTGTAACATGTATACCTTTCTCCAAGCTTCTCATTCTCAAACGCATTCTCACATCCACTTGATCTAACTGTGTATTAAAACGAGCTACTAATATCATAACTATCCTCAATCATGAATACCCATCAATAATAATACGATTCAAGAAAAATCATTCAAGAACTTAATTTGCATATATTACTAGTTTATGAGCAGTTTCATTAATTACCTAGTCTACATAGATTATATATATATATGATTCACTTGAAAGCTTTCAAAATATTATTGTAACTTTTTGACCTCATTTACCACATCTCCAATACTACACAAATTAGTATTGAAGCTGAATTTTAATGTAGCTTTCTCCCCAATCCAGATCGGGATTACCATCTGCAATCATCTCACTTGATCACTCACTTCATGTTCCAGTTAATTGCTTAGAGCCATAAGCATCCCTCGCGCATCAATATTCGTCTAAATCATGCCAGTCAAGATTTATGGCCTCGATCCATAAACAAATTAAGCACCATTCACATTGAGTTTAACCACTATATATATATATATATATATTAATCGATCTATCCAAAATTTGAAAGATTTCATTTATTTTGACTTGCATTGAAATAAATGTCACATCTTCTTTGATTATTTCCTTGAATGTTATACATGTAGGGTTGGGATATTGATTGATCCAATTAATGTTAATTATATTTTTTTTTCTTTTCTAAAATTCTGATTCTTCTCATATTGATCCCAAAAGAATGATGATCCAATTTTACGTAAAGCCTAGTTCAATGAATGCATACATCAAGGCAATTGGGACAAAGTTAAACAGCTAGGAACCAAGTTGCGCTCATCAACATGATACAAATTATACACCAAGTGCCCACCACCAACTAAACACCACCCATGCTGGGGAACGTCGGTCTCATCTATGATGCAAATTCAAGTAAAGTTATTATATGTTTGACACTTTTGAAGATTGGCTTCCAATCTCGATATCACTTTGAAAGTTGAATATGCGGATCATCACCATATCTCAGCATCTCTTTAAAGATTGAATACAATCCATGAAATCGTCATTCTTGTATATCAGATGGACTCCGAGACTTTTGAAGATTGCTTCCTCTGAATTTGAATTGTAAACCTTAGATTGTTCCCCTCCCTGTACATTGATTGTATCTCAATAGAACGGTGGTCGGGCCAGTCTATTAACAAAAATAAGTCTGCTTTGTATTGCTTGGACAACATTCCCCTTACTCGTAAGCAAAGCCTATTACGAAGGACTGGCTTCATGGAAGGAACTTTTCCTTTTCAATATCTAGGAGTGCCCATTATTTTGGGGCGACTAAAGTAGTCACATCTTGAAGACATGGTGAATAAAGTGAGGCAAAAAATCAGTGGCTGGAAGATGCGGCTTCTTTCTACAGGATGGAGACTTGTTTTGTTATAGCATGTTATATCAAGCATGGCCCTTCACCTTTTTGTTGTTTTACAGGTCCCCCAAGCTACTATCAACACGATCCACAGGTTGATGAGCTCTTTCTTTTGGGGAGAGTCGAATGAGAGAGATAAAAATAAATGGGTGGCTTGGAAACATACTTGTTGTTCGATGGAAGGAGGACTTGGTTTGCAACACCTCCAGGACACTCAGACAACCTTACATATGCGGTTTGCTTGGAATCTTCTCCAAGGTAATTCACTATGGGCTAATTTTTTCAAAGCTAAGTATGTGGGATTGAAACCTTGGTTCTTAATAGATGCTACTAAAGGGTCACGCTTTTGGAAAATGGTTGCAAATTGCATTCCTTCGCTGTTGAATAATTCTAAATGGAAGATTAGAGAAGGAAATGTATTTTTCTGGTATGGCAAATGGAGGGACAATGGTCCTTTAATTAATGGTATGCAATTAGTGGGTGAACCTTTTGTGAAAGTTAAAGAGTTTAGGTTGTCGGATAGTTGGGATGTGGAACTTCTTGAGAATTTAGTAGGCCAGGAAAATGTTGATAATATTTTGGCCTCTTTATCCGGGAATAATTCAGGTAAAGATGTTCTGGTTTGGACTCAGACGGAGATAAGTATGCTTTCTACTAAATCTGTATTAGAATCAGAGGTTCATCTCTTGATTGGCATTCTTGGATTTGGCATAAAAGTGTTCCTTTAAAAATGTTTATTCATTTTTGGAAGGCTTATGGCCTTGAGTGTGGATGATAGACTGTGCCATATTGGCATTCCCCATGTTTCCGAATGTGATTGTTGTAATGCAGGCCATTATGAAGACCTTAATCATGTTCTCTTTTTAAGGTTGAATTTTCTCAAAAAGTCTGGTTATTTTATAATTACCTCATCCTCCTATTAGGCCTTTTATGGAGAGAAATGAATGTTTCTATAGAGGTCACTATTGGACATGTGACTACCCGCTCTTAAAAAAAAAAGTCATGCACCGCCAATTTGTCATACTCATCAACATGAGTTGCTAGACATTTATCAATAAGCCTTTCAATACCAAAATTTGGATAGAAACAAGAACCATCTAGAATTTTAGTGACAAGAACTGTCTAGAATTTGTATTACCTTCTTTGAAAAAACATGCAATGTCAAGGAAAATATATCCCTTGCATTCATCTAATCCGTCGAAACTTATCCTAAGTACTTTTGAATATCTTCACTGGAATTCTCTTGTGGTTTTTCAATAAGAAATATCTTGACCACATATGAGCCTACCACTTCTAAAGTGAGTGGATCGGAAGACCCTAGCCTAGCATAGTACTTGTTTTGTTTGTTCCACAAAATCATCATTTGGTTTGTCACTTCCATGCATTACGACCAAAGATTCAAAGAGCTTCATTATCATCCAATTCCTTCAGATTATATGCCAAATCGATAGATATTATTCTTATAAGTTAGTAAACGTTGATCTCTTATTGTTATTGCGATTCTGCTTCCTAAACCAAACCAATGAAATCTCTCACATAACATTTTTAATTGGTTTGAATCGTCCACATCATAGAAGAATCTTTTTATGACAAAGTCTCTCCTTTATCACATTGATTCCTCGAACAATATTGCCAACTTTCAAGCTTGAGTCACCTAGGTTTGCTGAAAGAATTGTTTATTGTAATTGGATGAGACAGTCCTTTTGTTTTGATTTCCTAACGTCAGCAAGAAAACAACTGCTCTTAAACCAATCATGAGCAATGAGATTATAGATATACCGTTTTTGCATTCCCAATCCTACCAACACCAAATATTCCTACCATGTGTGTGTCATTCATCTCATACCTAAAAGCATATTGATATTTTCTACATGAGACATTCCTACCAAATGCTCAGGAACATGTAAGTTTGTGCGATTTACTATTCTTGAGACCTCTTGAATAATCTTGTCGATATATTTCGATTCGTTCTCCCAAAGCAAAATAATAGAAGAAAAACTTTTAAAGAGTTTAACTTCTTTGCATGAAAAATATAAGAACATGATTAATTTATTATCATTTAATAAATTAAAAGGGTATGGTACAAAGAAAGTTACAATGATATTTTCCCATGAGCTCCCCAGGTCCCAATCCGCCAATGTGTTGGCCACATGAAGTCCTCCCTTAATTAGATTCTACACAATCTTTACATGTTTATTAATTAAGCGCCTACTTTACATTATACATTATACTTAGTTAGTAAATGTTCATCTGTTGTTATATATATAATATATATATATATATGATCATGATTTGACTTCCTAAACCATACCAATCAAATCTTTCACATACTTAATTTCTTTTTAGTGGCTCGAATGATCCACATCATCAAGAACTAAAGAAATTATTTTCGTTTTACAGCAGAGCCCCTCAATGCTTTATAGCATCAATTCTCTAGTTAACATTGCCGGCCAACCTTCCAATGCAACTTGAGTCTGGTAGGATATCAAAAGTTAAGAATTGTCTTTTGCAGTTGGAAGATTATCGGAAAATTAAGGCCATGGAGGAAGTGATTTGTTATGTGAAGTATAATTGGAGAAGGAGTACTTGTACTTTACCTTAAACATAGAAGTCCACACAGGCCGGTTGCATCATACCAAAAAGAATAGAATTACCAATGATGATGAGGAACGTACGTAACGTCTTGGCAACTTCGGCGTTGCATCACACATGATAAGATTAGGAAAAAAAAAAAGTGAAAATAATTCAAGTTGGTTACATAAATTAATAAAAGAAAATATGATGAGGAGCTTCTTCCCATCCCTTGAAAGACTGAAAGCAAGAAATTTGATTTTTAAGCTTCTTCTTCTTCCTTTTTTTTTTTTTTTAAGCTTTCACCATCATATAATATAAAAAGTGATTTAATCATTTGAATGGAACATGAACTAATTATTATAGTTTAATAATGTCAATGGTCTAGTACTAGTCTTTGGTATTTTCTTTTATTTCTCATGAAAGATACCATGTGAGGATGAAGTCGTGGATTTTCACCTACATGTAGATATAAAAAAGACTTATAAGGACTAAAAAAAAAGACTTATAAGGGCTTGGTTAGAAAAAAAATTTCATCTTATCTCTTCTCATTTCATCTCATCTCCTTCCCAAATATCACTAAAACACAAATACTTTCAAACGAATCATTACAACTTTTTCAAACTAATCATTACAACTTTATCAAACTTTCAAACAAAAAGCATACGTATTTTTGTAGGTTAAAACATTTTAGTCAACAGACAACACTAGGTACACTACCAGTACTACTTACCCAGCATTGCAATCTGCCCAGTCCATTGGTACCATCATTCATTCAGTCATGCCGTTACATATTTTCATACATTAAAAGATTTATTTTTTTCATTTCATTTCCTTTTATTCATTCAATCCTTTCATTTTCATTCTTTTTAGTCATCAATCCATTCATTTCATAAACATCATTTAAAAGCATGAGCTTAAACATCATCTAAAAACATGAGCTTAAACATCATCATTTAAAACATCATTTAAAGCATATGCTTAAGCATCATCTTAAACATCAGTTCATGGAATCATTTAAAATTCATTTAATGGCATCATTTAAATACACTTTCATCGTATCTTTTAAACATCATTTAAAGCATCAAGCATAAACCTCAACATTTCTTTTCATGAAAATAAAGACAATAGATACTATGTATAACATCCATTCACATGCTTACAACTTATTGCTTTGGGTGCATAAATAGGGACTGCCAAAGAAGGCCTTTACATACTTATACCTTTAAACATCCATACATAGCATACTTTTATAAAACATCATTTCATTTCATAAAGCATCATAAGAAAATTAACATTTTCATTTTTATTTCATATCATTTAGAAAACTCTATAGAAGTATGAACATAATACTTAATTGGACTCCAAGCCATTTTCATTTCATAATCCATTCATGTGGGTGTCAGATGACAACCTACATTCATTCATAACTTCCTGTTATTTCCTTTTTAAGTGCATAAACAACTTAAACTTAGAATTTACATAAACTGCCTCCACTTAGACATACTCTATTATCCGAGTCCATCCTCCATACTTTCCTTTATCATCATTTCCTTAATTTAAGAGCCACAACATGTGACCCTCGAGGTCACATTTCTAACACAATATCCAACTTCCTGGCCCGTCACAACATCTGCATCCTTTCAACTCGACTACAAACTGCTCAATACCCTACCTCCAAAATACACCATTCATACCAAATCTGTCCAATCCAACAACTTGTCCCATTCATGAGCCTTATTGCTTATAACCCACCTTTTCTTTCAGTCCATTCCCATCATACTTCATAGCATATAGACAACCAAAAGTCAAACCACAACTTAGATGAGAGAGTTACCTAGATCAAAGTGGCTGGTGTATATGGTAGTACACTTGGCAGCTTGGAGGAAATAAAGAGGAAGGCACATAATAGGACTAGCTGAACATGGTTTTCTATATTTAGAGACGATTAGGGCTAGGGAGTAAGGTTATTTAGGAGTGGAGACCAATACAAGATGGAGTATAAGGTAAATACCGAAGTCAGTACCTTAGCTAAGGTTTACACACGGAATAGTCGACATAAGGAGTCGAACAAAAATGATTATGTGCAAGGTTGAGACTCACTTTCACTTCACATATTCTAGTGGTTTAACGACCAAATATAAAGGACTAACTAGGATAAAGGTAAACATTGAAGAAAACAGAGAAATATGAGATGATTTGCTACGCAAGATACCAAAACAGAAACTGGAATATCGGGGTTAGTTTCTCACATGTAAAGCAACTAACATAGATGGTTTCTTGCTCCAAATCATCATTTCCTCCACCATACTTTCTACTACTCAACCAAATGAAGTTAGAGGTGAGGAGGCTTGAGTTAAGAGGAACTAAGAGGTAAAAGCATTAGAAATTAGAGTAAACAATGAGGGGTTCAAATATGAAAACTGCTGCTGCAGATAGGATGTTTTTGTTTTCTGTTTTGCTTCATTCTGAGCTCGAATATTTCATCCACTGGACTAGAATATATTGTATAGATGAGGGTCGTTGGAGTAAGAAGAGATTACATGTGAGAAGGAGAGGGAAAATAAAATGAGAAACTGTTACTGCTGCTGCTGTCTCTTACAACTTTCTGCTGTTGTTGTGTGTGTTGTTGTTCCCCTCAGTTTCAGCTACTTAGAGCTGGTTTTGGCCTGAGATTTTAAGGTCATTCGGTAGTCCTAATGTCACATATTGAGGCTGAGTTGAAGAGATGAAATAAAAGCAAACTAAGGTGCTGAAACTTAATAGGAATCAAGGGTTGAGGTTGCTGAGTTTTTTCTGCACTAGAAGGACAGCCAAGAGCTTGTGTATTTTCTTGTTTTCAAACCTTCCCTCTTTCTAATAGATTCCTAATTACACAAGCAAGGATTTAGAAGTGATCAAATGGAGATAAACAAGCTAGAGAGTCAACCAAACAGAAACTAGTAGGAAGGAATCAATTGTATAAATTTAGAGGAGGAAACGCATTGCAGAAAGAGTTTGCTGCTATGCTACAGTTTTGGACAGAATTAATAGAGGGATCTTACCTGCTGCTTTGGTGGCTTCTATGGTGGTTGTGCTACCTCTTGAGGTGGTCTAGAATGAGGCAAGTTCAATAGCTACAAGAGGCTTGAGTTGGGTAGTTGAGGAAGAGGTGAAATAGGTTGTTAGTTCACTGCTGCAGATTTTACTGGTTTGGTGTAATCTATGGTTGTTCATTTTGGTTTAAGCTTGAGAAGGTGGCTCACAAACAAACACTGAATTCTAATGGTTTGACATATAAATTGGAGGGTTTGAACCTATTGAAAAGGGATTCAGGTAAAGGAAATGATAGAGCTAAATCTTAGTAGAAACTATATATTAGAAACCGAATTGCCTAGACCAAAAACAGAGCAAAATTTTATTCTACCTAATCAAGTAGTAGGTATTCCTCTACTTATACACTCGAGTGTTTTTTCATGATGTTGTGAGCTTGGAAAGTTTATAAAATGACATTATCCAAAGCTTTCAGCCTTTTAATGGTGACATTCATCCAGCATCCTTTCCAATACGGGAAGTGGTCATCATAGTCTCATAGAAAGCTGAAAAGGTGAAAAAGGGATAAGAAATCAGGTCCTTTCTTATGGTCGTGAGGTCTGTATAACATAGTTTTCAAGGCACTTAAATCTCCCTTTATAGATCTGGTCTGGGTCTAAAAGCATATTCTTTGAGGCCTTTGAACCTGTTTCAATATTCCTGGTGTATATATATGTATTGAAATTCCAGTAAAGGGGTCGAGGAGATTACTTTGCTGCAAATTCCACAAGCATCCTGTGAATGCAAGGTTTGAGCTATTGCAAAAACAATCGAGATAGGTTCATTCCATGTTCACTTAAACTAAAAAATACCTTTAAAAGAGTACTAATTTCCCATAAAAATGTTTTCTAAGATACATGGAATGTCAATGGATGCTTATTCACAAGTCACCATGAGATCATGCAATTGAAGTTCTAAACATGCTAATAGTGAAAGAATTTTTTCCACAAACTTTTTTCATATCTGGTTTTGTTTGATAAATATGCATGCAATACTTCAAAACATGCCTTGAGCACTCATGCCTCGTGACGTCCAGTAATATGACATAATCATGCTTCTTTAAAGGAAAATCAATCTGTCTTCAATCTTGGAAGTATATTAGGCATACCAATCAGCCTTCTTCAAACATTTATTTTTCATCCCTTTTACTGTTCTAGATCAACTCCATAATAGCTCGACCAAATATCACTTTAGAAGTGAATCAAGGCTCCATAACAGACACAAAAACATGCTGAAATAACATGCTCAAAAGGAGTACTGTACAATACAAACATAATGAAAAGTTAGCAGGTAGAAATAGAATGTGAATCAAGCCCTGTAGGATCAATCCTTTGCTGGTTATGGTACATTTTCCTTGAAGGCACTCTATAGATCTTGGAGTTGAATCTCTGTGTTCTTGAGTCTAGATGCAATATCTTCAAGCAGTCTCCTCACTGGAGCAACATGTGCATCCATCCTACAATCCATCTCCGATAACAGAGTTTCCATCTAGGAAGGTTGTGCCACCTGTCTAGATGAGCTTTCGCCACCCTCATGTGAAGTTGGCTAAGACCAACTAGTCTGTTTCTGAGCAAATGGTGGCATGATGTGCAATCCTAAGAAAGATTGACAAATTAAATTTTTATCCTAAGTAACCTGAAACTTGTTCACAAACATATATGCATACGTGAATAGAGTAATCAATAGCCCTAACAAGAGTGCTTTATTTCGAGAAAACATTTCTCAGTATATTTTGAGTTTAAACATGTCCCGTAAAATTGTGAAGAGTGGAGATTGGATTTCCCCCTAAGATTTGAAGACTATTCTCAAGAGAAAAACACTTGGTCTCTAAGTCATCGTTGGTAAACGCTTGAGATTTAACACGCGACACATGAATCACTTAGACTCACAACTTAAATCTGAGCTATTAGTTTCTTGTATAGGAAATCTGCCAACACAAGTATGGTTGCATATAGTCCTAACGACCCCCATCTTGAGTTGTTAACTTTGGAACATAATAAGAATTGCAGGTTCCTCAGTGATGAAAACTAGCAAGTGTGTTTTAGTGTTAGGAGTGAGATTTGAAAGTAAATCTAGAACAAAATAAGCATTTGGGTGATGAATGAAGAAAGGATGGTAGGTTGATCAATGGTATGAGTGATTTGATTAGTTTCGTAGGGACTCACCGAGTTGAGTATCCTCTAAGTTCAAATTTTCGATGTCCAAGGTTGTAGAACGCCTCTTCTGTTGTGGATAATAATCAGATTCCAAGTTGCAATCATGCTCATAGAACACATCTGAATGATCTTTAGCATTATCTGCATGCTTATGCACCAACTGGACTCCACAACGTTTACGGGATAATGAGTTTGAATAACAAGTAAACTTAACATTTAGACTTTTCCCTTTTAGCTGGAAAGGTTCTAGAACAGAGTACTCCAACCATTCATGATCTAAACCCCATGAGTGAAGTATCCTTTCTTTACAAAGCTTTCTTATGCCGTTACAGGTGATAAGAAGATGAAGGGGAGTTTCTGTAGAGATCGCAAAAATAGGTCCAACAGCAGCATACACAGCAATTCCTATAATCTCACCCCAATATATTTCACATGATCGAGTATTTGAAGCCTCCTTACAATGGATTAACCAGTCAAGAATCACACTTCCCAGAAATATAATGCCGCCAAAATAGTCATTAAGATGTCTCTGTTAAAAAAATATATTTCAAACATGTCACAGAAAAGGAAAGGAAAAAAGAAAAGAAAGAAACATCAGAGACACACAGAGAGGGGGGGAGGGGGGAGGGCGAAAGAGATACCTCACCTAATAAAGGATTTGCCACATGAATCCGCGCATTCACAAACATTTTATAGCATCTGAACAATTCAATCCATCAAAGTGCCCTTAAGTTGCAAGTATTGAATTGAAACTTTCTTGATACTTCAGGAAACCTTTCCAATGAGATGCCCATTAGCATACACCTCTTCTATATTGGGTGGAAGCTCTAGAATTTCTTGAAGTTTCTTGCAATCCTCCAACCCAAGTTGTTTTAATCCATTAACTCTTTTGATAGATGTGGGAAGACTAACAATATCACTACTCGATAGATCTAATCTTCCAAAGTAGAAAAGCAATTTTGTTTCCTAGCAAGAGCAAAGAATGATGTATTTTGTCTGNACCATAACCTACCACATCTGCCAGGCTCTCTTGGTGACGGTTGTCGAATAACTTCTCTACCCATATCTTGCAACAAGTCATGCATGGTCAATCTGTCATACTTATCAATACTTATGAGGCATTTGTTGATAAGCTTTTCAATACCAGCATTTGGAAAGAAGCCACAACTATCCAGTATTTTAGTGACATATATTGCATCCTCTCCTTTTCCTTTGAAAAAACATGCAATATCAAAGAAAATATTTCTCTCATTTGGCTCTAATCCATCGTAACTTATTCTTAATTTTTCTTGAATATTTTCCTCCGGAATTCTTTTGTATTTTTTCAATACACTACTAAAGCGAGTGGAAGACCCTCAACATAGCTTAGTGCATCTTTTGTTAGTTCCACAAAATTATCATTGGGTTTGTCACTTTTGAAGGCATGCTGGCTAAAGAGTTGAATAGCTTCATTGTGATCCAATTCCTTCATGTTATATGTCAAATAAATATCATGCATAGCTAGTAGATGTTTATCCCTTGTTGTTATGATGATTCGACTTCCCAAACCAAACCAATCACATCTTTCACATAATTTTTCCAATTGGTCTGGCTGATCAACATCATTAAGAACTAAAAGAATCTTTTTGCGGCAAAGTCTTTCTTTTATCAAATTGATTCCTCTCCCTCCCTCTATTTTTTATTTTTTATTTTTATTTTTTGTTTTACAAAACTAAAAACCAAAAAACAACTTTTCAACTATGGTACAAAAAGCATGTAAGAGCTTTGATGCAATCAGATAAACAACAAATGAAAAACTATGACCAACAACTTTCACAACACTCAAATATGGGACTTCATGAATGAAATTTATACACTAGTATCTAGGAAACTCATCATGACTTTATTTCTTTTAAAAAAAAAGGTCTTGTTACTAACAAATTACACGTCTTGTTATAATTCGAACATATGAATCAGTTAGCACTAATAACTAACTGATTCATCCATTGTACACATATTCTAACAACACAAGAATTAGAAAAGTAAATTCATAATAAAAATAAAAATAAATAAATATGTAGGATTTCCTACCTGACAGATCTTCAGGGGCAGAACCCATTTAACAATCTAGATCATGCCTGTGGTTCTTGACAATAAATTCAATGTTTTGGAATGAAACGGGTACAAAAGTATGATAATATAGCCCTGTATTTTGACAAATATAGCCCAAGAAGATCGACAATTATAGTATGTGGAAAAAGAAAAAAAACAACACAAATGTAAAGAAAAACAGCTCCATGCACATTACCTTCTTCCCTCTACACATAAATTTGGTCATTAATTTCAGCCTTTTAATGGTGACCTTATAACGACCTCCAATATGGGAAGAGGTCATGATAGTCTCATAGAAAGCTGAAAAGGCGAAAAAGGGATAAGAAATCATGTCCAATACATATCCTATTTGGTTAACTCAGAAAGAATCCTAGAAAATTATAATTCCTTTTATGTTATGCTGTACAATTCTAACCTTATTCAACTTACCCTTCTTATGGTCATTAGGTCTGTAAAACATAGTTCTCAAGGCACTTCAATCTCCCTTTACAGATCTGGTCTTGGTCTAAAAACATATTCTTTGAGGCCTTTGAACCTGTTTCAATATTCATGGTGTGTATATATGTACTGAAATTCCAGTAAAGTGGTGGAGGAGATTACTTTGCTGCAAATTCCACAAGCATCCTGTGAATGCAAGGTTTTAGCCATTGCAAAACAATTCGAGATAGGTTCATTTTGTGTCACTTAAAACTAAAACATACCTTTGAAACACTACTAATTTCCCACAATAATGTTTTCTAAGATACATGAAATATCAGTGAATGCTTATTCACGAGTCACCATGAGATAATGCAATTGAAGTTCTAAACATGCTAATAGTAAAAGGATTTATTCCAAAAACTTTTTTCATATCTGGTTTTGATTGATAAATATGCATGCAATACTTTAAAACATGCCCTGAGCACTCATGCCTCATGACATCCAGTAATATGACATAATCATGCTTCTTTAAAGGAAAATCAGCCTATCTTCATCGTTGGAAGTACATTAGGAATACCAATCAACCATCTTCAAACATTTATTTTTTTCATCCCTTTACTGTTCTAGATCATCAACACCATAATAGCTCAACCAAATATCACTTTAGAAGTGATTAAGGGCTCTTACCTAACAAGACTTTTATCAAACCCGAGGAGAAAACCAAGAGTGGTAATTTTTATCAAAATTATGAATCAGGCTCTCAACTGATTAATACTATTCTAGATCATGAGAAAAATATGATTGAATTTATATCAAGAATTTTATCCCTTTCAATTGATATGAAGCAATAACAATAAATTGTTGAACGCATCAATAATTGGAGAAACAATCAATCTAATAAATAACATTACTAATCGTTAATGAGGTTTCATCCCTAACCTTAGTTGAAAATTTAGCTAGGCATATTCATGAAAATAAATTCTAGAAAATGAATGTAAATAAATATCAAAGCAATATTTAAAATAAAACTAAAGAAAAATAAAAATTCCACTGCTCTCAAAATGTAAAAGCTACAAGTCTGTTACCGTTAAAGTCTGTTATGGTTACAGTTCTTTCCCAATTTTGATTCCTTCCGCAACTTTGATTCCTTTCTGAACTTCAATTGCTTCATTAAGATAAAGTTCAAATTTAAGTAAGAAAAATAAATATTTCAAGATAAATAAAAATATAAGAATTAACACTATATAATTGTGATAATGCTTTATTTAATTTAGTAAACTTCTGAATCCAAATCCGAATCCAAATCCAAATCTTCATTAATTAAATCATCAATAGCATCCTTGAATTTTCATAATGCTAGAGCTGGTTGAAGATCCCCGCCTCTTCTGTTGTGGGTTCCAAGTCATGCTCACCATCATCTCGTATATTAGATGGACTCTAGCATTTTTGAAGATTGTTTTCTCTGAATCACTTTCAAATGTAAACCTCATATTATTGTTCCCCTCCCTATAACTTCTTGACAGCATCTCATCAATAGAATTTCCAGCTATGTATTTTAGACATACACGATGTGGGTCCATTGAAGGACACAAAAAATCACAACATGGGTTCCACACCATCAACTGGTCATTTATTGAGATAGTAATAGTTTCAAATCCCAGCGGGAGAGGTCCCACAACAAAACACAAAACTAATGCCACGATCTGATGCCCAAAACACATGGACGCATTATGATCAATTTCTATTTCAATAGTTTTTATTTGTATTCAAAATCATGATAAAAACATGATTGAACTCATGTCAAGAATTTTATCCCTCTCGATTGATATGAAGCAAGAATAATAAATCGTTGAAAGCATCGATAATTGGTAAAAATCAATCTCATAAATAATATTCCTAATCTTCAAGGAGGTTTCATTCTCAACCTTAGTTGAAAATTTAGCTAGGCTTGTTCATGAAATTAAATTCTAAAATATGAATGTAAATAAACATCAAAGCAGTATTTAAAACGAAATTAAAGAAGAATAAAAATTCTTAAAATGTAAATATAGGGGCTGCAAGTCTGTTACCGTTACAGTTCTTTTCCCCAACTTTGATTCCTTCCGCAACTTCGATTTCTTTCTGAACTTCAATTCCTTCATTAATATAAACTTAAATTTAAGTAAGAAAAATAAATATTTCAAGACTAATAAAAATATAAGAATTAACATGACTACATAATTGTGATAATGCTTTATTTAATTTTGTAAAATTCTGCACAAATCCGGCTATTATCACTTACCCAAGTCGAAGTTCCAAATCCAAATCTTCATCATTAGCATCCTTGAATTCCATAATTCTCGTGGTTGAAGATTGCCTCTTCTGTTGTGGGTTCCAATCGGGTTCCAAGTCATGCTCACCATCATCTCGGTCTCTCTTTGCAAGTTGAAGAGGATCAATGAAATTGTCATTCCCGTATATTAGATGGACTCCGACACTTTTGATGTTTGCTCTAATTGCAGTACTTTGAAATGTAAACCTCGAATTATTGTTCCCCTCCCTGTAACTTCTTGGCAGCATCTCATAAATAGAATTTCCAGCTATGTATTTTAGACATACACGTGGGTAGATTGCAGTGAACAAATTATCAAGAAATGGGGTCGCCCCCAGAAATTGGTCGTTTATTGAGAAAGTAATATTTTCCCATGACCCCGCGAGAGGACCCACAACAAAACACAAAACTAATGCCACGATCTGATGCATGAACGCATTATGATCAATTTCTATTCCAATATAATTACTATATGAAGTAGTCTCCTTGAAATACTTGAACCACTTTGGAATCCTACTTCCTGGATATATAATCGTACTTGATTCTTTCTCCCGAAAGCGTTCCTATCAAACCAAGTATATATATATATATATATATATGTTAGAAAACAAATACAAGCTATCAAATATGAAACACAAAGAAATTAGAGATCAAATAGATCAGACATGTATACCTGAACCAATAATGGATCTGGCGCATAATTCCCTACATCCACTTCCACTTTATCGCATCTCGATAAGTTAATCTCTGTTAACCGTTTTAAGTCGGGTGTACCAAACGATACATGAGGAAAGCGTTCCAATAACACGCATCCTTTAGCATCTAACTCTTTTATATTTGGTGGAAGGTGTAGAATTTCTTCAAGTTGCTTGCAGCATGCCAAATCAAGTTTAGACAATCCAACAAATCCTTCGAGGCATGTAGGAAGGCTGACAATACCACTACGAGATAGATTTAAAGTGCTCAAATTGGATGAGAAATTATATGTCCGAGACAAATTATTTGATTCTGGTAAGAAATTCTTTAGGCTGGAACATCCTGTGACATCTACCTCTTCTATATTTGGTGGAAGGTGTAGAATTTCTTCAAGTTGCCTGCAGTCTCTCAAATCAAGTCTAGACAATCCAACAAATCCTTCGAGGCATGGAGGAAGGCTGACAATACCACTACCAGATAGATTTAAAGTCCTCAAATTGGATGAGAAATTATATGTCCGAGACAAATTATTTGATTCTGGGAAGAAATTCTTTAGGCTGGAACATCCTGTGACATCTACCTCTTCTATATTTGGTGGAAGGTGTAGAATTTCTTCAAGTTGCTTGCAGTCTCTCAAATCAAGTCTAGACAATCTAACAAATCCTTCGACGCATGGAGGAAGGCTGACAATACCACTACGATATAGATTTAAAGTGCACAAACTGGATGAGAAATTATATGTCCTAAATAAATTATTTGATTCTGGAGGCTGCAATGGGAACAATTCCATAGTTGATGAAATTTCATTTTCCTGTGTCCATGGCATGGATTGTCGATTATGCCCCACCTCCTCTACAAAATTTACAAAATTTGGACAATCTTTGATGTTAACATCCTTTAGACGTTCCAACTGAAAAATGTTTGTTGGAAGACGCACAAGGCTTTCGCACCCTTTCAAAGTTAACTTGTCAAGCCCAGTGAGGTTTGTAATGGATGACGGTAACTCTTGTATTACGATGCTTTTTATCTGGACACACTTCAAATGTTCCATTTCACACTCAATTTCAGGAAAGTATTCAAGGCTTGTACAACCTCTAAGTTGAAGTAATTCTAGACATCTCAACTTGAAACTTCTTGGCAACTTCTTTAGGCTGGAACAATTATTAAAATCCAAGCGAACAAGCTTATCCAAAAATCCAACAGAATCATGAACCTCAACTAAACTTTCACAATCATTAAGAATCAACTTCTCTAGATTTGAGCAACTTGAAAGATCCGATATATTTGTCAAGTATTTACAGTAACTGAGATTTATACTTGATAAATTCTGTTTAAAAAGAAGAAAATAAAGGAAATATGTTAACTGTTAAAAGAAATTAAGACAGATCGATATGATATCGAAAATAAAAATACTTACCTTAGATTGCAATCCTGTCCCTAAATCTCTAATATTGATTTGGCTGATCTTGAGATCAATGAGTTTCTCTCCATGGAAAGTAGATGGTAAAGATTCCAAAGGACATTGGAGCCACTTAATAACTCTTAACTCATTAGAGAGATAATTCAATCCGCCACAAAAACTTTCACTGCAGCTTATAATTATTAATATTCTGAGTCTTTCCATTTTTGCAAACACCTCAGAACCCAAACGTATCATGCGGTCCTCCCAAGGTAGATTTATCAATATGCCTTCAATTTGCCTTGTTCCCTAATGTGAGAATCATGCACAAGTGTTCTATAAAAAATCAAAGATAAATTCCCTATAATTCAAACTACTTGCGCAAGTGTTCATGAACTATATATATATATATATAATTTTTTACAAGCTAAGATTATATATATAATTTTTTACAATTTGTGTGTACATCACTATTTCATTTATTAAGAAGGAAATAACAAACATAAGCCTCGTCTTTCTTCATATGGTCTTTCTATTTTAGATTTCAAAAGGAAAAGCCTTATTTTTATCATTCAGATTTTCTATAAATGAGTGTGTACGTTCAAATGTCAAAGTCATCTATACTTCTTCCTTTTAATACGTATTACTCAATTTAAAATACTAAAACAGGGTCAGGTAATCATAGCATTTTGCCTTTCTAGGAAAATGGGGAAAAAGGGGATTGGCTTTGATGATTTTATTTGTTCTTCTTTATTAATATTATTTTATTTACAACATTCAGAAAATATTTCATGTGGAGGGTAAGTACGTGCCTATATAATAATTTATATGTATTTCTAGATCCATTTCTTTTGATTAATAATAGCTTCAATTGAAAAAAAAAAAAAAGAGAACTCGAAAGTAGAATTATATTTCTAGGGAAAACTTACCTTATTTTTTTCAAGTACTTTACGAACATCTTCATGAAACCATAATCTACTCCGCTTGCCAGGTTCTTCGGGTGATTCTTGTCGGACAATTTCTCTTCCCATATCTTGTAGTAAGTCATGCATCCCCAATTGGTCATATTTATCAATAGTTATGAGACATTTATCATTAAGCTTTTTGATACCATCATCGGGAAAGAAACCACAACTTTCCAGTATTTTAATGACATATTCTTTCTCGTCTCCTTTGAAGAAACATGCAATGTCAAGAAAAATCTTTTTTGTAAGATCATCTAATCCATCGTAACTTATTTTGAGTTTTTCCTGGATATTTTCTTCTGGAATTCTTTTGTACTTTTTCAAAGCGCTTTTCCAATACTTTCTATTTTCTCCATATAGATTTGAGCCTACCACTTTTAAGGCGAGTGGAAGGCCACCAGCATAATGTAGTGCATCCTCTATGAGATCCTCAAAACCATCAATAGGTTTGTCACTTTTGAAGGCATGCTGGGTAAATAGCTTAAGGGCTTCATTGTGATTCATTTCCTTCATAGGATAATTCAAACTAACACTATGCTTAGTTAGCAAACTCTTATCTCTTGTTGTTATGATGATTCGACTCCCAGAACCAAACCAATCGCATTTTCCACATAATTTTTCTAATTGGTCCCTATGATCGACATCATCAAGAACCAAAAGAATTTTTTTATGGCGAAGTTTCTCCTTTATCAAATTAATTCCTTGATGATCATCATCAACCCTTGGTGACTTTCCTAGAATGTTAGAAAGAATTCTTTCTTGCAACTGTCCGAGACGGCCTTGATTTTGTTTTGAAGATTCTCTAACATCAGCAAGAAAACAGCGGCCTTCAAACTTCTTAGCAATGAGGTTATACATCTCTCTTGCAATAGTTGTTTTACCAATTCCACCACTACCAAAGATCCCTATCATGCGTGTGTCATTCTCCTCAATACATAAAAGCATCTTAATAACATAATTTGCATGAGACTGTATTCCCACCGGATACTCGGCAACATGCAAGTTAAAACGATTTGGTAAACTTGTTGACACATCTTGAACAATCTTCTGGATAAAATCATATTCGTCCCTACCAACGCAAAAATATTTAAAGAAAATTCATGAATTTGACTTCCTCACGTTAAAAGACATGAGAACATGATTTAGGCACAATTTTATTCTCATGTTATAAATGGCGTTTATTGGCAAGGCACAAGTTAAGTACTAAATGCAGGAAAATGATCCCTACCATTTGAACTAGATACACGCAAGATACAATTTTAGGTAGTGCTAGTTTAGCGCACTTTATTTGAAAAAAAGTAAAGTCTACTATTAAAAAAATAATTTTTTTATACAGGTCTCGAATTTATCTAATTTTCTCTTTTCAAAAAGAGTGAACAGATTTTGAACTAACAACTGTCATAAACATATGAATTTTGAAAGAGTAACAATTCACAATGCTAGCTGTAGTACTATATATACGAAAACTATCATCATAGTGCTGATCGAAGAAGGTGCAGATCAGATGGTCTTTATCAAATTGAAGACTTAAAAAAGGGAAAAGAAATGGTACTTTGAAAATAGTGGAGAAGCAAAGCCATGTACGTTGTCATTCTTTGTTCACTGTTTTCTTTATTGGTAGTAGTAATGTTTTTTAGTACGTGACAATTACGTGTTAAAAAAAATGCCACCCATATTCAATTTATACCATAAGCTTCGCAAAGTATTAATTTGCATTTTGAAGTACCGATAAATTCTATTTAGTTTGTACATTCCAATTTAATTGGACAATATATATCAAGAATGTGCAGCGTGACCAATTTAATTGGTAAATCATAAATGTATGCAATTACTTAGGTAGAAATTATCTCTTTATATATATATATATTAATTTATGGTAAAAAATAAAAAGACCGTAGTTCGAAAATATTATTGCTTGAGAAACGTCAACATGAACACAAATTTTTATGAACTGAGGGCTTTTGCATTTTGGTCATGCGTAATGTGAGGCCAACCCCAAAAGCCCAAGCCCAGACCGGAACTAAGGCTCCAAAACCTTAGGAGAAGGCCCGGAGAGTTCTACCGAGAATTGCATTTTGCACCTTTTTTATTTTTGTGTGTTTTTTCAAGTATTTTTTAAATCACTTTAAACATTTAAAAAATCACAAATTCATTAAAAAATATTTCATTAACCATTAGGTAAAAATAAAAAGTTAAATCCGTAGGAAGACTCGTGACCACATCTAAGCATTTTTCTATATAGATATATATATATATATATATATATAGGCAAAGGATGTAGTTCGATCAAAACTAAATTATATATAAATCGATAGAGTGATAAGAGTTGTTGGAATTACTCGTTGGTCTTCAAATGGAAACCGGATAGATTGGCAGCTTGTTTTAAGGCAGTCTTCCACCTCTGAACTTTAGCATCATCCTTGAACTTGTCTTCATGTTTAGCCCACGCTTCTTTGAAATTATCTTTTGGGTGTCGTACTGTCGATGGCTCGACTTTGAAAAATACCGGTATAACCTTCTGTTGCTTTGATTCTTTACACTCTAGAATCTTCAAAAGCTCATCTAAACACCAAGTAGATGACGCATAGTTTTCAGAAAATATAACAATCGAAATCTTTGACTCTTCAATGGCCTTTAAAAGTGCCGGTGAAATTTCTTCACCTCTTCTCAGCTCCTCATCATCTTTGTAAGTGTTGATTCCACTTTGATCCAAAGCATGGTAAAGATGACTAGTAAAACTATTGCGGGTATCCTCACCGCGAAAGCTTAAGAATACATCGTAATGTTGAGAGATTAAAGAAGAGGAATAGGAGGAGGAAGGAGAGGAAAAGACTCCCGGTAATGCCATGGAAGAAGAGATTGTGGATGTAAAGTTTAATTAGTTGGAGATGGATATATCGTGGATGACGATTGGGCTCCTTGTATAAGTTTAAAGAAGTGGATATATACCGCGTTGCAAGAGGAACTTCTTGGCAACTTCCGCGTTGCATCATATCGAAAGTAGAGAGAATAAAATATGAGATGCCAGCTTTTGATGAGAACAATAAAAGAAAGAGCAGCGTAATAAAAAAAAGTAATAAATAGATAGAAGTAGGGTAGTAACTATCATTAGTCTAAAAGAAATCGGTGGGTTGAGCCTCTTTCTTCTCCCTCAGTCAAAGGACATAGTTCTTCAGCAACTTCCTTTTTACTGTTTACTCATGGTGTTGGGCCTCTTTCTTCTCCAGCTCAATCATTTCTTATTACTTTTTAATTATTTAGTGCTGTAAATTACGACATTTTCAATCTAAGAAAAATATTGTTCTTCCTTTTAACTTTTTATCTTTTCTAATCATATATATATATATATATATATATTCTTTAATTAAATTAATAATCACTTGGATAAAATGACATGTATATTGATATAAAATCACAAGATCAGAATTAAATTATTTTCTTATCGCTTTTCGATCCTATCGCAAAATATATACCATGTACATAAAGTAAAATAATTTTATTTTTATTTTTTAATTGAATAAAAACTAAAATTAATATAATAATAAAGTTTACAAATTCATTAATATGGTTTTTTGTTGTATATTATAGTTCCTTTTACTTTACTTTCATTTCAAAAAAAATTTAACTTATCCCATTTTAGTCACATTAGTTTATAAATTATGAGATTTCTTTTATAAACTTAACAATTAAAAAATATCATGATATCTTATTGTTTAAACCCAAAAGCATATTGTTGAAATTAAATGATGATATATACTTCGTTTGGGAGTTTAGAAAGGAATGGAATATAAAGGAATAGAGTAATTATATTATAGGTTATATATGAGAGGAGGAGAAATAGAATAATAATGAGAAATATTGCATGTTCTTCCTTTTACTTTTTTTTTTTTCTTATCTTTTCTAATCATGTATCGTTTTAATTAAATGAATTAATAATCACTCGTGAAATGGACTACATCAACGTGTATGGCATGTACTGGAGAAGCTTCTTGGCAACTTCCGTCCTTCTTCTTTTTATTTTATTTTATTTATTTGTTTATTCATTTTCGATTTGCTGTTTGGTAGCCGATCTAATTCAAGTTTTAAAGTCTAATGCAAACTTAGAAAGTAGCTTTTTATAACTTTTCTTTTATAAACTAAAATATTATGCAATTAATGAAGCTTAAAGCAGTTGCCAAATAAATAAATAGAGAAATGATTTAACTAATGCATGCATGCGATGGAAGAAGTCATTTTGAATATAAGTTTAATTAATTGGAGATATAAGTTTAAAGACGTCGATACCGCGTTGCAAGATCAGGAGGAACTTCTTGGCAACTTCCGCGCGCGTTGCATCATATGGAAAGTATTCTCTTTTCTAATCATATATAATCTTTTTAATTAAATGAATATATAATCACTCATGAAATGGACTCTATCAACTTGTATGACATGTATATTGATATAAAATGACAAGATCAAAATTTAATTACTTTCTTATTGCTTTTCGATACTTCCTAAAATTGATAAAACTAAAATTCTTTTTCTTTTTCTTTTTTTAAAATTGAACAAAAACTAAAATTAACATTTTTAGTTTAGCAATATCTCTGAGTTGTCCTTGCAATAGAATATCTATACGACAATACATCTCCAATAATATAATCTTGTGATCAGCTTTCACTATTAGTGATGTATTTTTATTTCCACCATCGCATTGGTTGTGGTGCGTTTGAAATGATCATTCTTGTCTTGTTTAATGATAAATACTAAAAATAAATAAGATAATTCATGATTTACATCCACGATCTCGAGTGTAAAACCAACTAAAGTATAGTTTAATACAAGTTCTCCATCCTCGCTAAGTTCTCTCCAATTACTCTTATGGAGTTCTCCTAAAGAATGTCTTTGAGATCATCCTCTCTCTCTTGCCAGCTTTGCCCCCCTAGTGGCTTTTTTGAAGAAGTAACTTGAAAAGTTGTGTACAACAAATATACATGCGTGGTCAATTGCAATTGCCAATAATCAATAACTCTGCCACAAGTACTTTATCTCGAGGAAATATTCCCGATCAATATATGTTGTGTTAAACTCGTCCCGTAAAGTGTGAAGATTAACGCTTCCTTGGTTTTCGCAGATATAATGAGATGAAATGAGATTAAATTTAAAAATTTAATAAAATATTGTTAGAATATATTAAGTTGTATACTTTGAAACAAAACAGGAATTATTACAGTATCCCAAGTGAAGATTAAAACTAGCTTGTAGATTTTAGTGTTGGGGGTGTGATGTGAAAGTTCATCATGAAAAAACCAAACATTTTGGTTAGTGAATGAAGAAAAGCTGGTAGGTTGATCACTCATGTTATGAGTGATTTAATCATAAATAGGAGGATTACAAAATAAAATTTTCCATTTTTGAGTAGCCGTAGAAGTACTTCTACCCTTACTATGAATGAATCCCACTTAGATCGCCCTCCTCAAGGGATATGTCTTCCATAGAGAAGTCTGAGTATTCGTTTTCGGGTGGAGGGGTAGAAATTAATATAACAACAGCTACGGGTGGTTGGTACAATTCAAGTATCGGGAGATCAGAGGGAAACCCCATACGTCCTGCCATTGGTTTTTTATTATCCTGGAATGGTTAGCTGCCCAAGAGTGGATTTGCATTCTCCTGTCTAGCAACAAGATATGATTATCTACAATGTTGTAACCGTCGTACTCGTAAATTATAGACTGATATGATATATTAGATAGTAAAATTATTTTTATGGTAAAGTAAATCTAATATATCATATAAAATAATATCAATTTATAAATTTATTTTTATCTCTTTGTAACTGTAATCAATTCTAAAATAAATATAACTATAGTATTACTATGTTGTAAACTTTTGTGAAAAAAAAAAATTGTGTTGTAAACTTGCATACGCAATTGGGAAAATAAAAAATAATAAGGCGTGCGCGCCGCTACTGAACAGTCACTTTTATTTTTGGGCCATAGGGTGTGGCGTGTGCCCGTGGGGGCTCAGGCAAAGTACCAAATCGCCTCACTTTCTCTCTTTTAATTTGTTATAATTTTCCATGGAATATATATCCTCTGTTTCAAGTACTTTTTTTTAAAAAATGATATGCTGATGAATCAGATTGCTTTAGGTTAGGTTTGATTTGGATGTTGAGATAAAAAATTTTAATTTGAGATAAAAGTTAAAAATAAAATAAAATATTATTTTTTAATATTATTATTATTTTAGAATTTTGAAAAGGTTAAGTTGAGATTTGAAAAAGTTCAATTGTTTATTATATTTTATGTGAAAATTTGAAAAAATTATGATGATGAGATGAGATGAGAATTTTTTATTTGAAAAAACTTCTAAGCTTAATCTCTAAAACCAGATTGATTTGGGTCAGATCCTAAATCATGACCTAATAAATTTGACTAAAATAGTTCAATTTGTCTTCATCTTTTTTAATAACTTAGTGGTAAATAAAAGAATAATGAGAAGAAATTAAAGGTAGATATAGTGCGTGACAGCTTCTTTACAGAAAGCATATCCTTGGCCACCAACTTCATTTTTACCCATTCATGTGCTGGTCCTCTTCTCGACGTCAATCATCCATTATTTATTTATTTATTTTATCTATATAATAATGTAAAGGACATGAAATCAAATAAATATTGTTCTCCTGATAATCTTTACAAACTAGAGATTCAATCTAATGATAGATTCAATCTGGAGTTTCAATCTAGTGGTTGAAAATTAAAGCCCCAAATCCATTTTTGTCCTCACTTTCGCTTTCTCCCTCTCTCTCTCTTTCCCTTTGCACGTTTTCCTCTCTGTCACCCGATCTCCTCCTTCAAGCAGCCCAGCGCCAATGTGCGCCACCCTATGGCGTCACTGACCACTTCAGCAGCTTCCCCTCACGCCGGCGATCAAACCCCACTGTCGAAGGTCCTTAGAAGCTCCTCCCTCAACTGCACGCGAGCAACCCGAAATGGGTCTCGGCACACGGGGTTCTCCACCCTTGCGCCACCGCGGCTCAGCCCCAGCTCCACCAAGCACCACCACCGAGTTCCCCTCACGCCGTGTCCCTTGGAAGCTCCTCCCTCAACCGCCCGCAAGCAACCCGGATGGGCCTCGGCGCTTGGATTCTCCACCCTTGCGCCACCGCGGCTAAGCCCCAACTCCACCAAGCACCACCACCGAATTCCCTTCACGCCGTGGACCACTTCTATGGAACCCACCTCTCCTGCTCCTCCATGCCTAGACGAGTTGTTGTGTGGTAATTTTGTAATGGTTTATTGTGATTTTGTACAATTAGAATGATTTTGTGATGATGTGATTTTGTGAAGGATGATTTTGTGATTTTGCGATGACGTGATTTTTGGATGATTTACAGTGAGGTTGGCTGTGATTTTTTTATGATTTACAGTGAGATTTTGTGATTTATTTACGGTGAGATTTTGTGACTTTGAGAAGGATGATTTTGTGATTTTGTGATAATTTACGATGAGGTTGGCTGTGATTTTGTGATGAGTTACGGTGAGATTGTGGTGTATGTTGTTGTGAGGAAGATAATTGATACGAGGATATACCGAGGGACATAAGAGGAAGAAGGAAACTGTCAAACAAAATCACTATTCATTACTGTTCATAACGTTATAGGCTCTTATAAATTAAAAGGGGATATATATATAAATATAAACAGCCTGATTGACAACAATATTCTGTGTCGGTTGGGTCCTTATGCCCTGTTTGTATTCAAAGGTAAGTTGAAATAATCTCAATTCATCTCATTATTATTTTTTATTATTCATAAATTTTAACTTACAAATTTTATTACTATTCATAAACTATTTCAAACCATCTCTAAATTCTAAATTCAAACGGGACTCTTATCATATCATACACATAATGTAATTTAATTTGATATGTTAATTACTAAGTTTAGGATGCAGCCAATGGCAATATTACAAGTGGGTAGCCCCACAGAAACGATAATTCCTTTAATCTCTAATTTAATTTAATTTAATCATACACATAATCTAATTTTATTTTCTTACCTTTGTATTTGGGAGTATAGGAGGGAAAGAATAGAATAACTTTCATACGTTTTAATAATTTTTTACTCAATACTATAAATTTGTAAAATCAACGGACGAAACATTTTGTGATTGTTTACTCAATACTTCATTTAGCATTTTCCTTGCGTATGCGTTGGTCATTGAAGGAACACGGCCACATACATTTAATTAATTATGATGTAAATTATAATTTCCAGAGGAATATCCTGATTTTTTTTATTTGGTTAGGCTGTAGCTAGCTAAACTAGATCACATCCTAAATCATGACCTAATAAATTTGACTATAAACAGTACTTCAATTTGTCCCCCTTTTTTAATTTTCTTTTTTTTTGCCTTTTCCTGGTAGTGATTTCATTGGGCCAAAGAGGAAGAATTCGATCGGTGAAAGAAAATGATGAGCAACTTCCTCAATTACTTTCAATCGAATCAATTGAAACTTCCCTGCATACAAAACTAATCCAAGTCAATGGTCAGCATTATAGAATGAATACGAATTTGTGGAAGAAAGATGTTAGAAAATACTTTGGCAACTTCCTAATATAAATTACACATGATCGTTCCTCCCTCTTAAATTTATATATATATATAATCTGCAAGTTCACAGTTCGTTCTGTCTTTTCAAAATTGTAAAGAAAATAGATGGTCGTTGATTGCATGCTTATTCTATTTCACGTACTTTCTTATTTTACTTCATTTCTCTTTTCCTTAATTTTCCTTTTTTTAAATAAAAAAGAAAAATAGTTAATGCAGTCTTCATGTAATACAAAATTCCGATTTGAAAAAACACGCACACACATATATATATATATTATAGAACGCTGTATATATTGTAGCAAGTAAGAATACTAAATCTGATTCATCAAATCTTATAAGGAAAATTTAAAACAATCCTATGGTTTTTGTTATTGGATCTTAAAAATGGTTATTAGATCTTATTTCAATCTTTTTTAAAACAAAAAATGTTATTATATCTTATAATTTCTATCTTTTTTCTTTTTATGAGTTAAGAGGTTTCTTCTAAATCCTTCATTTCAAAACTTCGAGAATTATTTACTCTCACATAACAAATCTAAATTATTGTTTGAAAGCAAACTATCATCTACAAATGGGATTAAAAAATAATTCCACTCCCACTAACTTGAAGGTACTTTTATGTATTCATCTGCAAAGTTTCGTATACTATTATTGGAGCTTTTTTTAAGCCCAAATCTGAATTTCCTAATTGCAAGCCAAATAAATACATGATGACCAAAAACCGTAAGCTTGTGACATGTGTACCTTTCTCCCAGCTTCTTATTCTCAAACCCATTCTCTCATCCACTTGATCTAACTGTGTGTTAAAACGAGCTACAAATATCATAACCTAATTATGAGCAGCGTCATTAATTAGTACGTTGTCTACATACATTATATATATGATTCACTTGAAAGCTTTAGAAATATTATTGTAGCTTTCTGACCTCATCTACCACATCTCCAATACTACAAACATTAGTATTGAAGCTGAATTTTAATGTAGTTTTCTCCCCACTATATAGTCTCATACTGAAAGAGCGAGACCTCACTATATATGTCTTAACTCATCTCTAAATCCAAACGGGACCTTAAAATTAACATTTTTAGTTTAGGTAGAGATCTCGTAATAGTAAAGTTTAAAAATTAATTAATATGATTTTTTTTTTATTACTTTACTTTCATTTTAAAAAAATTTAACGTATATTAAATCAAGTCACGTTAATTTATAAACTATATAATTTCTTTTATAAATTTAACAATTTAAAAAATAATATCATGATATCTTATTGAAAAATATAGAAATAGATCGATCAGTAGTAATTGTTTAGACACCAAACCATATTGCTGAAATTTAATAATGATATATGTACATAAACTCCCAAACCAAACATGTTTGGTTTGGGAGTTTAGGAAGGACGATAAATAGATATAATATATATGAGAGGAGGATGATAAATAAAATATTATTTTATTAAAATATATAGTTCCGGAATGTGTTTTTGGTTTTTATTATTACTGAATTTTGTTTTATTATTATTATTATTATTTTACCTTTTGTCTTATTGACTATATTTTGTTAGAAATGATGTGGCAATTTTAGACCAAGGGATACATAATTAATTGGAGATGGATATAAATATATATATATTATATTTATATAGTGGATGATGATGATGGAGCTCCTTATGATATAAGTTTAAAGATGTGGATACAGCGTTGCATGATCAGGAGGAACTTCTTGGCAATTTCCGCGCGCGTTGCTTCGTGGAAAGTATTATCTTTTCTAATCACCTATAATCTTTTTAATTAAATGAATATAATCGTGTATGACATGTATATTGATATAAAATGACAAGATCAAAATTTAATTACTTTCTTATTGCTTTTCGATGCTACGGCATAATATATGCCATCTTAGTTATGTTGTAATATCTCTTGTGCGAAAACTAAATTCAACTGTTGAGAAATGCATTGATTGAAGCAGACATATCATGTATTGGTGGCTCTATGTAATCCATTTTTTTATATGTAATTTCATTTATTTTAATTTTGTGTTTTGATATGCTAGAGACTAAAGTGCTAGAGATAGTCTATGGACTAGAGTATAATGCGCCAATGAATGCGGTATGAGCACATTGGGCAAAGCGTTTGCAGAGTGCTAGAGAGTAGAGACTAGAGTCAAACGTTTTCACTTGGAACAATGGACAATAGAGACAAGCTGTTCGTAAACATCAAAAAAATTCAAAACATTGAAAAAATAAAAAAAAAATCATTTGGGTTCCGACGCAGGTTTGAAATTTGGGTTTCGGTTAGGATATATTCAGATTTTTGGGCCGGAACAAAGAGGAACAGTCTTAAGATTCTATAATATTATAACAATTGTATTCGTAAATTATAGACAGATGTGACTTGATATGATATGTTAGAAAATATAACTATTTTAATGATAAAATAAATCTAATGTCATATAAAACTATGTCAATTTGTGAATTTATTTTTATGAATCTCTTTATAATTATAACACTTTTAAAATAAATATAACTCTAGTATTACTATATTATAAACTTGCATACGCAATGGAAAATAAAAAATAAAAATCCAAATCCCTTAAAGTTTTAATCCATGAAATATTTACCTCAATTCACAATCTAATTTCTGCAATATTATATTTAGTTACTGTATTGTAATTCCTAATAGGGAGACAGAAACGTATTGTAGGAGTTGAGAAAGCTAAAAATGAAAGAGCATGACTGTGGTAGAGAGGGCCAGAAGGTAGGATCATGACGAAGACTGCACAGTAACAATGCGTGACAGCTTTACAAAAAGCTTATGCGTTGGCCACAAACTTCTTCGGCAAACTTCCCTTTACTTTATAATTTAATAATTATATTAATTATTTTATATATCTTTCTCACTAAAATATTTTTTTTGGATGATAGAATCTTTCTCTTTATAATTTTTTTTTTAAAGTACTTTTTTAAAAAAAAAAGATTGCTTTAATGTTTAAAAGTAAAGAAAAGATCAGATCCTAAATCATGACCTAATAAATTAGTTCAATTTGTCTTCATCTTTTTTAATAAGTTAGTGGTAGATAAAAGAATAATGAGGAGAAATTAAAGGTAGATATAGTGCGTGACAGCTTCTTTACAGAAAGCGTATGCTTTGGCCACGAACTTCCTTTTTACCCATTCATGTGCTGGTCCGCTTCTCGACGTCAATCATCCATTATTTTTATTTTTATTTTATCTATATAATAGTGTAAACGACATGAAATCAAAGAAATATTGAAATGATCATTCTTGTCTTGTTTAATGATAAATACTAAAAATAAATAAGACAATTCATGATTTACGTGGCTCGAGACTTACATCCACGATCTTGAGTGTAAAACCTACTAAAGTAGAGTTCAATACAAGTTCTCTATCCTCTCGAATTACTGATCTTATGGAGTTCTCCCTAAAGAATGTCTTTGAGATCCTCTCTCTCTCTTGCCAGCTTTGCCCCGGCCCCTAGTGGCTTCTATGATGAAGTAACTTGAAAAGTTGTGTACAACAAATATACATGCGTGATCAATTGCAATTGCCAATAATCATTAACTCTGCCACAAGTACTTCATCTCGAGAAAATATTCCCGATCAATATATGTTGTGTTAAACTTGTCCTGTAAAGAGTGAAGATTAACGCTTCGTCAATGGTCAACATTACAGAAAGAAAACGAATTTGTGGAAGAAAGATGTGAGAAAATCCTTTGGCAACTACCTAATATATATGTATATCTAATTCAATATATATATAGGAAATTAATTATTTTAGGATAAATTACATATGATCGATCCTCCCTCTCAAAATTATATAAATATATATATATCTCTCTGTTCAAGTTCATAGCTCATTCTGCCTTTTCAGAACTGCAAAATAAGCATTCAATGAGATTATGGGATTGAAAAAGAAAATGGATGGTCGTTAATTGCATGTTTATTATATTTCGCGTACTTTCTTATTTGACTTCATTTCTCTTTCCCCTCATTTTCCTTTTCTTCAAAAAAAGAAAGATGATTAATGTAGTTTCATGTCATACAAAATTTCCGATTTGAACATATATATATATATATATATAGAACGTTGTATATATTGTAGTAAGTAAGAATCCTAAATCTGCTTCATCAGATCTTATAGGGGAAATTTAAAATAATCATATGGTTTTTGTTATTGCATCTTAAAAATGGTTATTGGATCTTATTTCAATCTTCTTCTTTTTTTAAATGGTTATTGCATCTTATAATTTCTATCATTTTTTTTTTTTTTTGGTGAGTTAAGAGGATTCCTCTAAATCCTTTATTTCAAAGCTTTGAGAACTATTTATTCCTAGCTTGGGTACTGATACCTGACTACTATATTTATTATTTTATTATTATTTTTTATCTACTTTTTACTACTATTCACTTCTATTCAATATTTACTTTTTCACTATTATTCACAGAATACCTCAAAATACTTCACTATCCAAATGCAATAATTCCACTCCCACTAACTTGGAGGTACTTTACGTGCTCATCTGCAAAGTTTCATATACTATTATTGGGAGTTTTTTTTTTTAGCCCAAATATGAATTTCCTAATTGCAAGCCAAATAAATATTATATATGATGACCAAAAACCTTAAGCTTGTAACATGTGTACCTTTCTCCAAGCTTCTCATTCTCAAACGCATTCTCACATCCACTTGATCTAAGTGTGTATTAAAACGAGCTACTAATATCATAACTATCCTCATACCCATCAATAATAATACGATTCAAGAAAAATCATTCAAGAACTTAATTTGCATATATTACTAGTTTATGAGTAGTTTCATTAATTACTTAGTCTACATACATTATATATATATGATTGACTTGAAAGCTTTCGAAATATTATTGTAACTTTCTGACCTCATTTACCACATCTCCAATACTACATAGATTAGTATTGAAGCTGAATTTTAATGTAGTTTTCCCCCCAATCCCGATTGGGATTACCATCTACAATCCTCTCACTTGATCACTCACTTCATGTTCCAGTTAATTGCTTAGAGCCATAAGCATCCCTCGCGCATCAATATTCGTCTAAATCGTGCCACTCGAGATTTATGGCCAGAGATCGATCCACAAACAAATTAAGCACCATTCACATTAAGTTTAACCACTATATATATATATATATATATTAATCGATCTATTCAAAATTTGGAAGATTTCATTTATTTTGACTTGCATTGAAATAAATGTGGAACGTCTTCTTTGATTATTTCCTTGAATGTTATACATGTAGGGTTGGGATACTGATTGATCCAATTAATGTTAATTATGTTTTTTTTTTCTTTTCTATGATTCCCTTTATTTACATGCATTTTATTGCAATTCGATAAGCCAATTGATTTTAGCCTTTTTAAGTTGGGAGTACCCAATGAAGATTTTGCTGATACTGAGAAAGTCAAGCAATTACTGCTTCTATATTTGTTGGAAGTTGTAGAATTTCTTCAAATTGCTTGCAGCCTACCAAAATAAGGTTATACAATCCAACAAATCCTTCTATGCATGGTGGAAGGACCACAATAATTTCTAATTTTTAAGTTTTCACTATCATATAATATAAAAATTGATGCAATATATCATTTCAATGAACATGAACTAATGATTATAGTTTAATAATGTCGGCAATGGTCTAGTAGTCTATGTTATTTGTTTGTTTCTCATGAAAGATACCATGAGATCAGGATCGGGTCCCCATAACCTAACTACTGTATAAAAAATTTTAGCTATCAATTTGAAAGAAACACTTGAACAACTCCACTGTAACATTTCTAGCAGCAATAATGCTATGAGGTGGTATTCCCATGTGCTTACATGGGGCCAAATCAATACGTTCAAAGAAGAAATATTTGTAAACTAAACTCATCTTTACCTTTGTCATATATTCCATAATCAATCACACTAAATAATTATATATCATATAATTCATAGAATACGAATTATCTTTGAGATGCCTTGGTGGTGAAGTGATAGACATGCGTGACTCAAAATTGCATGGGCATGAAGGTTCGGGTCCTCTTCGAAGCATAATATTGATAATACTAGAACATGCCCGTTACCTATATATTTTGATTAAGACCGAAAGTCTACCTAAAATAGAACCTAGCTATCAAACAAATTCAATTAGAATGGAAAACATGGATTATTGGCCAAATCCCACAAAATCATTTTACGGGTGCTTTCATTGAGTATAGTAAATCATCATGATCCCAAAATCTAACTTTCCCCCGCATCTATAGCTCTGAGCTCTTAGGCCGTTGTCACAATAATCCTCCGCCACTCAAATCATGAGCTAGTGACTTTGCTTGCCAAAACATGGAATCTTCAATGAATCTTTAAAGATAATAAACACTTTAAGCACTATCATATACTATTGTCGGGAGATTTTTTTAAAGCCCAAATCTGAATAATTTCTTAATTGCAAGCCAAATAAATATTATGATGACCAAAACCTTAATTAAGCTTGTAACTCATTCTCGAACGCATTCTCACGTCCACTTGATCTAACTTTGTATTAAGATGAGCTACTAATTATACCATAATTATCCTCAATGAATAGCTTATGAGCAACTTCATGATTAACTATGTACCTTGTCTATATACAAGCTATATATGATTCAGTACCTCAAGGCATTTGAAACATTATTGTAACTTTCCAACTTCATTTGAAACATTCATCTCCATAGATTAGTATCGAAGCTGAAGTAATGTAATTATCTCCCCAATTCGCATCTGGGTTGCCATTTGCAATCCTCTCGTCATGGCTAAAGCTTAAGTTTAAACTGCTGATCACCTAATCATTCACTTCATGTTCCAGTTTACTTAGAGCCATAAGCATCCCTCCCGCCTTAAGATTCCTCTGAATCGCGAATAACGTCCACACCCACCACCAGCTAAACACCACCCATGCTGCGGAAGGTCAGTCTCATCGATCTACGACTATGCATACCCAAGTCGAAGTTCTCAACCCAAATCTTCATTAATGAAATCAGCATCAACATCTTCCAAATCCGCAATGCTCAAGGTTGAAGATCGCATCTTCTGTTGTGGGTTCCGATCAGGTTCCAAGTTATGATCACCATCATCTCGGTATCTCTTTGAAACTTGAATACGATCCTTGAAATCTTCATTCTTGTATATTAGATGTACTCCAACACCCTTTAAGATTGCTTCCTTTGCGTAAGTACTTTGAAATATAAACCTCAGATTGTTCCCGACCTCCCTGTACATCAGTTGTATGTCAATACAATTTGCAGCTATCACTACAACAGAAATGACTTTTTGGGACGAAATTTTTCGTCCCAAATTATAGTCATTTCGTCCCAAAATATTTTTTGGGACAAAAAAAATTCGTCCCGAGCT
>QEOT01003718.1:71853-99609 GCA_003123785.1 Pterocarya stenoptera | reverse complement strand
TATATATATATTATAAAGAGCTCATGGTCTAGCATGTAGTTGAATGTATTTCTTATTAGGGCAGCAGCCTGGCTAGTGCTGGTTGGTGATCAGTATAGTTTGAGCTTCTCTCTCTCTGTTTTTTTCTTTCTAAGTAATACAAGTTCAAGTACTTAAATAGATCCTCTCTACTGCACAATACACAACATATCAAGTAGTATATATAAAAGTAGAAGAACATTGCAGAAAAGACAATTTGGGCTATTTTCACACCTGTTTATTGATACACAGGTATTTACAGAATACCTCACTAGTTTGGATATCGACAGTATCTCAATTGTTATCAGAATATCTCATACTATTCATTATTTTGTTATTACCTTTTCATTACTATTCACAAAATGTCTTAGAATACTTCATTACCCAAACACAATTGGTATTTTGACTTCTTTTAAATTTGGAACGGTAATAATACTTATAAATAAACTCAAACCTAAATATGGAACTGATGACCAACATTGGCTACAGTGCCCCCATTATGTACTCCTTCCCTCTCTTCTCTACATATGTATTACAGAACATATGGGCTGCCTTTTGTGGTAAAACAACATCCTTGATCGTGTCATTGTGATTCGTAATGTCTCTGTCTTTGAGAAGGACATGATGTTCTTTTGGGCCCAGATGAATAATGCCCAGTAAAATTTCGAACGTTTCGGATGAAGCTAATTGGGTTAAGTGAAAGTGAGTGTCCAATTCTGTGGATCCAATCTTTGGGTCGGTGGATGTGCATTATATTGGGCCTGGATTTGTAACCGGACTTGAAACTGGAATAATTTGTAGAACCTCAAATTAAAGTTTTGACATCCGAATATGTTTTAGTGTTTTATCAACTCGGCCCAGTTCAGCCCAATTTTACAGCCAAGGCCCAACCTCCGCCGATTCTCTCTTTCCCTCCGATTCCATTTTCCACCCGACAGACCTCTTTCTCTCTCTCGATTTCTGTTTTGTTGAAACCACAGTCCCGCAATTTTGCCTCAAACCACTGCACCGGAGCGCCATCGATTTCTGCCTGAATTCGGAGAATTACCCTACGTAGAACAGGTGCAAGTCTCCACGGATTCGGGTCTGTGGTAATTTTCAGTCATTCTCTCATTTTTACAGAATTTTCTTTGAAATTGAAGGATTTGACCTGGTTGACTTTCTAAGGAAGTGATAGTTTTGGGGTTCTTTATGTTTCGGTTTGGGTGTGTGGAAAAGATTTTGGGGACCGAATTTCGAAGGTCACTTGTTAAGTATTGTTAATAGGTTAACCTCAATTCTGTTGATTGAATTCTGGGCGTCTCAGATGGATGTATTCGGAATATTAGGTGGGATTTTATCCTCTAATCTTCTAGGGTCTTTGGTGGTCAAAACATGATTATGGGAAGTATACTTGTGGTTTCCTGAAATTGACTATTTTCTTCTTGTAATACCCCTAAGACTGTTTCATTTCGTTAAGTGCCACTAATTGATGCTTGCAACCATTTTAGTTTCAGATTCTTCATCCTGGGCGTAACAACAAGATCATTAATTCATGTGGCTAAAATCAAACCACAAAAGCGGTATATGGGATGGCTAGGATTCTTTTCTATGCTTAATTAATGGCAAAATACTAGGAAACATATGCTGAGTTTAGTGGTTTTCATAGTTAAGAAAGGGGTCCAGATTGGGGTTTTAGTCTCAAGGTGTGAAAACAGGGAGGAAGTAAGGTGCTCCGTGTGACTTGGATGTGAATTGGAAATGTTGGAGTGCGCATAGTTAGTATCCTTTCAGTTACCTTCATTTTAAATCTGGTCTATTAAATAGATACCATGACTTGTGACTTGTTTAAGCATTATTGTTAATTTTGGATACGCTGTATGTGACATCACTAGAGGCTTTGAAGGACAGTTTTGCTTTCGAATTAACCTTCTGATGGATTTTTCATGAAATCTTGTTTGTACAATATGAATTGACTTTTGGAATTCCCATGCATGCACGAATTTGCACTATTTGGTAATGCTTTTTTGGGGGCAACTCTGCAAATCTTGGTTTATTGGAAGCTACTGTTTACTTATTTATATTTCAATTTGAAAAGTTACTCTGTGACATGCTTTATAATCTATCACAGTGCCTATTATGTTGATGCCTTTGTGACAAATCGTGATTTCCCCTTATTCTGTAGCCTTGAATAGTATTTTCAGGTCAAACGCATCAATGGATTCATCACAGAGTGCAGCCACAGCAGGGACTGGTGGTGGAGGTAATGGGATGATGACCTCTCAGGCCAGTGCCATGGTGGCAATAACTATTGTAGACGATCCAAAGAAGAACTTGAACCAGGTCAACAACTCTATCCAGAAAGTTTTGGGCCTCCTTCACCAGCTCTACCTAACTGTATCTTCCTTCAATGCTGCCTCTCAGCTTCCTCTTCTGCAATGCCTGTACCGCTCTACTAGCCTATTTATCACAATCTATTCTTTTGTTCGTTACTTGCTTTTCCAAGAATTTGATTTCTGTGGGTTGGTTCTGCAGCAATTCTCTTGTTTTGGAGCTTGACAACATGGTTAAATTAGCTGAGAAGTGCAACATTCAGGTTCCTATGGAGGTTCTTAAGTGAGTCAGTTGCAATGATTGCTTCTTCAAAACAAATCCTTCTTTATGACTTCTTTCATGCTTTTCCATGTTTTCTGATTGCTGGTACTGTACTTTTGCTGTTAGTTTGATTGATGATGGAAAAAATCCAGATGAATTCACAAGGGATGTCATAAACAGCTGTATTACCAAAAATCAGATCACCAAAGGCAAAACTGATGCCTTCAAGGTCACCTTAATATATTCTTATGTAGCATATTCACTATTCATATAGTTATTTATTTCCATTTAATGCTCCGAGTAAGTTTGAGATTTATTATTGAGTTTTGGGCTTGGTTATTTTTTTTTCAGGGTTTACGCAGACATCTTTTGGAAGAACTTGAGCAAGCATTTCCTGATGAAGTTGAATCTTACCGAGAAATACGTGCGGCCTCTGCTGCTGTAAGTTATATTGCATTGGCCTTCTAGTTTCTTAGAATGGTCTCCTATATTCAATTCATTTTGATTTTTTCCCAACTCCCTCCTCCCAATTCCCTTTCTACCATATTTTGTCAATCTTCTGTGGTTATTATCTCCTGTTGTTGCAAAGAATTTGGAGCATGTCTTCCTTAAAAATACCGGACTTTCGTCTCATATACTTCTGTTTTTGAGTTACTCATGAGGGATGATTATTTATCGGTAGGAATAACTTCTGTTGTTGATGATTTTAATAAGACCCTAGCTAGGGCAATTCACAAGTCACTTATAAGGAGAATAGAAATGCTATGTGCATAATATCGAATGGAGATTGTTAACTGAATGTGTGGCATTGAGAAATTAGGACACCTTAAAGTAGATAGAGCTGGAACCTATCTGGTCAAAAATAGGTTATTGCGCTATTATTTTAATGTTTTGTGTTTCTACAATCCTAAGCGTTTAAGCTTTTTTCTGATGCAGGAATTGAAACGCCTTGCACAAGCACAAACCACTTTGCCAAATGGAGATGTGAAGGTTAAGTCCGAGCTTTAGGTGCCCATTTCAGTATTACCCCTTGTCAATAGTGTTCATCTCGTAGCTTGTCTGTGATTACATGGTTGTTGATAAAAGCGTAATGGATACCTTGATCCAAAACAGTAGAAGTTTTTCACTTAACTTCCTTTTCAGTATGCGCTGATCTATATTTGGGAATGTGAAACTTCGACTTTCCTCCTTGATTGTAGCATGCATACTATTTTTTCCCCCCCCCTTTTGGAGTAGTTCATGTACCATACATATTGTTAACTAATGTATTGTGAAAAAGCACAAAAAAGTTATGTCCTTACTTAAAGAACATGTACTTGCATTTTATATGTCTCTGTCTCTCTCTTCTTTTTATAATTGGGAAATACAACATCTTTATTTGTCATGTGACATGAATGCATGTGTAAACTTGTATTATCCTCCTCATTTTTGTATGTTGAGTTATGTTGCCAATTCCCACCATGTTGGGTGAATAGTTTCAATTGAAGAGAGGATTGTGGGATGCATGTTGTCCGAGGTTTTTAGTTGGTGTTACCGATTTTATTAGAAACAACAAATTCAGTGGCCAAAGCACGTGGTAGTAATTGTTAATTCTTGGTGCATTACGAGGGAATCCTAATTTAGGGGGGGTATTTAGACGGCTGCAATAGAAGAAACATTTCCAAAGAAGAGCCCATAAATAGACTCTTCTGTATGGCATTTCTGAATCTATCCGAACAGCTTCATCTAATTGAAAGAAATTCCATTAGGGGAGAGATCTGAATCTACTTTCCCCTACTAAAAATTATGAAGTTCTTTTCGGCTTTAACCCAACTTAATTATCAGTAAGGAGTCGTCTTCTCCCACATGTTTGATAGAGTTGGATTTTTACTAGAGTTTTTTGAATTTATGTTTGTTTCAACGTTCAATGCTAGTCATTCCTGTGCATTCACAGCACGTGCATGGAAGCACACATCTGCCATCAGCCATTATCCCGTTTCTTCCTACCTCAACAATTTCTTTCGAGATAAAAACAATACCTTTTTTCTTTTTTCTTTTTTTCAAACCAATATTAGACTGAAATATACTAACTGGCCGTAAGGCGGAGCAGCAACAGTTACAGTACTGAGAACTATTAAGATCCTGGACTTGGTGATTCTGATGATGATCATATTTGAGGGTGTGCAATTGATCAAGACCATAACTCCCACCACTGTGAATTCCCACTCGTATCGTCTGGAATACAATTGCACCAATCATCTGATGATGTTTGGGAACCATGATCTATTCTTGGTTGTGCTGTCTGTAGAATCCCAGTTTCTTCCTCAGAGCACTGAGCATGCGGCCTGCAGTTAGTATCCCCAGCCCCAGGAAGCATGTTTGTTATCTGGTCGTCATCTTCTGGTAGAATGCTCATGTTGGGTTTATCTTTTGCTTCAAATATAGGATCTCCTTTCTCTGATTCGCCAGCTCCGCTACCTCCTTTTTCGTTCCCATGCTGCTTACCCAGAAGGTTTTTCAGTTTCTGCAACTGTTGAAATCACAAAAACAAACTTAGCTGCACTTCTTTCTCAATATCTCTAGTCTATTAGGGTAAATGGTACCTGAATCAGGAGTTGATGATTCTCTCTTTTTAGTGACTCAAAATTGGAAGCCAGATTGTCATAACTTGCTTTTAACATGCAGTATTCTCGCTCAATCTGCCTAGTTTTCAATCTAGCTCTCCGATTCTGGAACCATATAGCAACCTGGCGAGGCCGCAGTCCAAGCTCGTTAGCCAGCTGCTGTTTTACTCGAGCCTCTGGTCTCGACTCTGCTTCGAACATAACTTCCAGCGATTTGGTTTGTTCTTCATTGAACCTTCGCATGTTCTTGTTCTTCCTCGAACATATGAGATTGTGCAGTTCAGATTCTGGCATGAAAAAATACAACTGCTGCTGATGCACTGTATTTTCCAACATTCACTGCTTATAATGAAGCGAGGATTTGAGTCTTTTGAGGGAGTGTGTGAAATGAAGGAAGAGTTCTGGACTTATAGCAGGGGAAGGCGTGTGAGAATCTGTGGGCCTGTGGCTAGGAGAAATATCCCTTGTACTCGCTGAAAGAGGAGCAGCTGTTTAGTACTTGCTTCTTCGTTCATACGCTTGTAGAGTAAAAGGGGTCATGATATCCTTGACCGCTTTTTCATTTCCATCCCAACAATTCAATGTATATGTGAATCTTTGGAAAAAAAAAAATGATTTTGATTGACCGAGTCAGACAAAATATGATCAAAATCAAAATAATAAAAATAATTATAAGTAATTTCATAAGAAAGACGCTTTTCTCATAAATCATATAAAAATAAATCTACGTATCAGTTTGTAAAGTAGATATAATATAAAATATGAAATCATATCAGTCTATAAATTTATTTTTTTTAAAATCTTTTGTGATCATAGTACTTATTATTTTAAAATTCAAACGTACGATAACTCCACCATATCGTAAAAATGATAATCACATACATAAATTTAATGGGTATTACATCTTGTAATAATATTAAAGTATTATCTCTTTGCAATTAATTATAACAACCTAACATTATGCGAAAAACTATTAGGAAACCATGATAACCTCTAATCATTGTCCCACGTTGAAAATATGAAAGAATAGAATTAGCGAGTACATAGTATTTACATACATAAGCAAAGATAGGTATCATGTCAATGCAATACCAGGTTGGAAGGAAAAAAATCTGTCCTCTTTTTCTCAAGCAAGGTTTCATTGCCACGTTGCTCGTAAAGTGTCACTTTCTGGAAATAGCAAGGGCACAAATCACTGGCACTTTGGGACAAAGTCACAAAGTCTCCTGACCAATACGATTGCACCACCAGGCCTGTGGTCTACCCGTGAGTCCATCACACGTGGTTTTATCTTCAAAAACTTTTGTTTTCTCTGCCATAACGTGGCATCAATGGACCACGTGGTTATTTGGGAAACGTGAGCTTAAAAGATACTCCTTCTACAAATATTTGAAAAAAATAAATAGAAAAATGCCCCTGAGATGTCCCATAAGCAAAAGCTCCAGAAAGAATCGTTGGGCTTAAGGGCTCGGCTCAAATGAAGCCAATAGGGCCCTCTTTTAGCTTCGGGCCCCCCAACAAAGTTGCTGGACGTGCTGCTTAATCAGGTCCACTCCCAATTGTATTTTGGGCCTTGATTGTAAGTACATTAAGAAGCACATTTGGGCCTTATTAATAAGCTCAGAGTTTATGATCTGTTTTCCTCGATCCTGGTTCGACCGATGACTAATATATAAAGGAAAATTATTTATCCACAGCACAATTTACAACATATTGTACAACAATGTGTTAAAATAAGGGGTATTTTTGTAAAAAATCATATAAAAGTAATAGCATTTTACAAAAATGCCATTCTTTTATAACATTGTTGTGCAATGTGTTGTGAATTATATTCTGTGTGTATCACTACCCATATATAAACTACTCATTGGACTGGCTGTTTTACTAGTTACGCAATGAAATATGCATGAGTACTGGTTGTTAGCTTTAATTAAAATATTATTAATCTAATAATATTTTATGTAAAATACAGTCACCCACATGACCTGCTCCTCACGATTTTCCACTATTCATATTCAAATACTTGAAACGAAACTCAATGTGTCGTTTTATGCATATTTGAGTTCGTGGTTTCCAAAGATTAGAGGAGTTAAAAAAAAACACACACACACACACCAAAACTAGCAGCTTTGGTTCTGTTTTTCTACGTTTGTCTGGTTTGCAAAGAATCTAATTTGTTAATTTTCTCAATCAAGATTCAAGACCTATACATATATACAAAAGGCTCCGGTCTTACCTTTTTCACTTTTCAACCACTCTTGCACGTTCCTTTCCTAAAGCTGGTAATTTGCATGAGAAAGAGGGAGGGATCTTTGGTTGATATTGAAGACTTTTCACTATTTTAAAAGGAATTAAAGTAGATTTACATCTTTTAGGCTTTAGCATGCATCACAGCTTGCTGTCTGTCACAAACGATCATTCACGAATTATCTTATCATGGATTGGATCAAAGTAGCATTGATTTGTACAAATCTCAAATATATATGCAACGCACATACTATTTTTAAAAAAGTGAACCCCACCACAAAAAATGTGTACAAAAATTTATTTACTTTGATCACATGAGAGTACGTGGCATTACTCTGATCAAAATAAGGCCGACACTCGATAAATACCATTTCATAAAATTTTCTGCTTTAGAATTTGAAGTGTGGACTCAATCGAACTGAAATTTTCTTACTAAAAGAATTACAAGCAATCCTAATGTACCGATCATAAAATATATGAACTCTTGCATGCATGGCTTCACGGATCAACAGTAGAAATGGGGCTCTGACATCAATTGTTCATGACATATACATATTTTTCAAAAGGAAACATTGTTTACTAAAGAATTCCAAAATTTTGAGAAAAAGAGGAGACAATGCCGTCAAGTTTATGGTGGGAGTTGGGAAAGAACAAGAATCTTTTGGTGTCTGGATATGGGTTTAGGTGCCTAGGTCAATGACCAAGAAATTAGGGCGCTTGCTTTGAAAAGTGATATCAATCAGAAATGCTTTAATTTCCTGTTTTTCACAAGTTTTGGGTCACCAAAGGGGTGACTTGAGGTCAATGGGAGCACATCGGATTCAACACTCATTTTTGTTGGTTTGCATGGTTCCAATCTCTCCATTTGATACTGTCGTCTAGAATATTATAAAGTTCATTGGCATTCGTACGTATATATCCAACTCACATTAAAACTTGCTTGATCATTTGAGAATAGAGATCATTCTCTTCAATTTTATGCTGAAAAAAATCTTAAATAACTATAATGAGATAGATATAATATGTGGATCTGATCATAATATTTAACATTCCCATAAATAGAAAATTGTCAATTTATCGTTTATTCCATTTTATTTTTATGGGTTTGTGAAAATTTTCTTTTAAACACATAATATATTAATATGTACTTTCACCGCCTTGTAACTTCGTTAGGAGATAGAGGCCGGCAATAATCTCAATCATAAAAAAAGCTTTTACAACGTGCATGACACCATTGAATTGGTGGTTGGCAATAGATTTGACCATTATATCTTTCCTTCTATCTTTAATTTACTCCTATTAGCAAAGTGATCATATAAAATAGGGGAATAAAGTAACAAGCAAACATACTAGCACATCTTTTTTGGCATTTGTAGTACCACGAAAAATAGGTCAACTTGTTTTATGCTTTTTTTTTTCTTCTTTTGTTGTAAAAGCTTTTCTCGACAAACTAGCGCCTAGTGTATGGCTTAGTCATGAAATTATTATGAGAAATGATATTTACAGTCGTGGAGTATACAAGTGCCGTTTAATCTCTTTGAAAAAGTGAGTAAATGTGGGATTCACATTAAAAAAAAAAAAAAAAACTAATTTTTTAATAATAAACTCCATTTTTTTTTCAAAAAGATTGCACAAAGTTTACATTTTACGACTGTATGTAGCATTGCTCAATTATTCTTGTGTCATACAACATGTGCCGGTATGTTTCCTCGTTAGAATATGTTACTCTTGTTTTTTGTATTTTTTTTTCCTTTCATATTGGTAAAAGCTATTCTAAACATCTCATTAGCTAAATCTTAGAGATAAGAGTTTTTCATAAAATTAACGTCTAAATATGACTTCATAAAAAAATATTAAACTTTTTATTTAAGAAAAATAATATTTACAATTATAAGTTGTACAAACCACGTATATTCCATTTGAAAAAAATTGGTAAATCTAGAATTCACATTAAAAAAAAACTATTTTACGTCAGGTAATTTTTTAGTGGGAAAAAATCAAAGATTAGATCTGCGGACCTATTGATTGACCATAGATGCGAGCCGATCGACCGCTATCTAAGAGAAAATAAGTAGTTCTTCTATCTTTTAAGGGCGGGGAGAACATGTATAGACTTGCCTAGATCTCGTATTTCCCATGTAGTCTGTCGGTCAAAACCATAATTCTCTTCTCAAAGTAATATAGAGATTAAGAGCTCACTTTTTTTAAAGAAAGTGTACGAGACTTACATATCCTGTAACTGTATATAACATTATTTTTTATTTAAATTTAAAATTAATTTACATAACTGCTATTCATTTAAAAAGAAATAGTAGAAAAAAAAGTCGCATATGCATCATTACTCAAATATTTTATATACGACGGATAATATCCTCATCTTATTATTATTAAAAAAATATTTTAGCCACAAATTGTTTTAAAATTGGACTTATCTTTTATTCATTAAAAACTAAGGAGAACGTTACAAATTCTTGTCAGACATTAATACAACATTGGCTCAAAATATTTCCTTTTAGTTTTAATTGATTTACCTACTTTTATGTGTAGCGTTTAGTACTCCTCCAACATTGGCTCAAAATATTTTCTCCGAATTGGCTTAGAATCCCACAGAATTTAATTCCTGAACTGTACAGTCTCCTTTCTGTATAAGAAATTCTGCAAAGTACCTAACATGGGAAAGTAAAGAATTAATTAGAGAATAAATAAGACAGTATTGAATTTATGTTATTGGTGGCCATAATTAAAGTCGATAATGGAATAAAAATACATATAGATCAGGAAGATGTTAAGAATTGAATTGGGTTTGGGTTTAAGTACTGGAGAGCAACAGAACATAGATCAGTAATATATAAGCTGAGTCGCTGACGACTCTGCTCTTTTATGTCTGTCATGTGTCTGTCGTCGTCATCTCGAACCCCCCGCGACCGTAATAAAATAAGTGAAACTGCACTGAACGAGGAAGGGTTTTCCTTTTTTTTCACGTAAATTATTTATAACTTTGCCCAATTTTACAGTACCCATAAAAACGTAAAAAGTTAGGCTTTTGTACCATGCAGGCTTTAGGCATATTACGAAGAAAACAACAGACATCAGAGAGAGAGAGAGAGAGAGAGAGAGAGAGAGAAGTAAATTTCCTGTAATAATACATTGTTCCGTAATAAATTGTGTTAATCAGTATTTCTTACTCATCATTGGTACTTGGCACGTTTTGAGCCTCATCAACACCATGATAAATGATCATAACGTCTGCTAGGGTTATTTAGGATAAAACATACTGCATAAATGATAAGGACTTTTGGAATTGTTGAGATATATATGGGTTATTTTGGATAAAACATACTGCTAAAACTATAGGTGATGGTGTGATTAGGTCATGAATTATTGATGATCTGGCGCTGATCTCGACATGGGTTTTACATGAACGTGTAGAGATTAAAAAAAAACCAGTCATGCTCGTGAGAGAGAGATAAAGCGGAGCTGAATTTCATATATAGTATATGGCAGAAACGACTAGATAGATCATGAATGATAGAAGTGACTGAGACAGACAAAAAAAAAAATAGAGGGAGAAATGTGGTTGTACATAATTGAAAGAATAATTTTTTTCATCGATATTTATTACACACACTCCACATCTTATAAAATATATATATATAAGATTGGAGTAGAAGGTGAATAGTAACTGATGTATAACAAAACTTCAATAGAAAATATACTATAATAAAAAATAAAGATGGAAAAGAGAAACATAAATATGTTGATATATTTTTGCTATTTTTAATTATAATAGAATAGAGTTATATATTTTTATTTATAAAAAAATTGCATTGAGATAAAATAAGCTAAATGTTTTATTCATTATAAAAATCAAATCAATGTGAATTGATAATTTGATATTTTCTCCAACATCATTTTCTTAAATTAACTTTGAAATTTGAGTCTACATTCGTGTGTGTATAAATATAAATATATACGTTGATCGTTAATGAGATGAAGAAATTGATTTTAGTGATGATGTGGCTGCTAGCTAGAACATCAAATCTGAGTTGTGACAATAATGAGTTGACAATGGGCCAAAGCCAACAAAGAGCTAGATTGAAAGATTGAGCTAACAATGAGCTACATATGATATTGGTCTATGATCAAGCTTAAAAAGTAAAAATTGGGTCTGAAACAGTACTCAAACCAAAATCCAATAAAATAGGCTCACAACTAATAAAAATAATCGTGGGTAAAGCTATGAGAAGAAAATATAATATAATACAAATTAAAGATGGAGAAGAGAGAGCAAAAGAGAGAGTTTTTTAGGGTATATCTTTGTTATTTTTTTTTATTATAATTGAATATATAGATCCCTATATATAATTACAGAGATGAGATAAGGTAAATATTTTAATTATTATGAAAATTAAATCAAGATAATATCACATTATAGTGATTTGATAATTATAAAAATTAAATCAAGATAATATTAATTCAAATTCTTGAGGAGATATAATCTCCAACAAGTATGTTATTTTAAGGAAAACTCCAATTAAATCTTTATCTGCATTAATTTTTTTAATTATAATGTGACGGTTAAAATGATTGATAAATTAAAAAAATTTACAAGTTCCAACCACTTAGATGGATTATAATATTGTAAACTTTTTGGAAAGTTAAAAGGTGTACTATTTTAGATCCCATGAATCTGTTTGAATAATGAATATGATGCGATATTTATTATCTTTAATTATTATTTTTTATTGATATATTTTAGGTAATTTTATAGATAATTATTTAGTAGAAAGTCAGTTAAGTATGACCCCATATAATAAAAGATATAACTTTTATGATAAATGATATATAAATTATATATATCTGCCAATAGTTAAAAATTACAAATTATAAAAGAGAATTATAAAGAGAAATTTCTAGTGGAAGGTTGAAAAATGGGCTTACCGTACTTTTATTACTGCGTTTGTCCTTTTCACCCCTCGTCTCTTCTTCTGGCCTTTTTATCTGAATCTCTTCCTTCTTAAGTTCTCACTCACCCATCTCATTCCATCGTGTATCACACAGACCCATCTCTTCCGCTTCCAGTATCTCTCAGCTCTATCTCTCTCCATACTCTAGCCTGAGATTTTCTTAGAATATCTGGGACTGTGAAATAGAGGGTAAGGAAGAAGACGATAAAGGAAGCGTTTTGTTTTGAGGGGAATGTTGTCTGGCTCGAGGTCATCAACTAGATCTATGATATGATCTCAATTTCATCAATTTTCCAAATTAGATCTTTGGTATCACCAGTTGACAGAGATGCTCATATCATTGATCATGAGTTTATGACGTCGGACCAGGCTTCATTCCCCCCAATTATTGCTTCCATTCAATCTGATCACAATCTCCTTTAATTTGTTCTTCAGTTTTTTGTCTTGATCTACTGGTGAGCATTCTTGCCTCTTTTTCATGTGATTTTCTCCCATGTATTGGTATATTCTTATCAGCTTTTGGGACTTTTTTTTTTTTCTTTTTATATAGACATATATATGGCTTTTTTGTAATTAGAGAAACTATGGTCGTTGGGCAAGAGCAGATTGGAGTAATGATGATGAATTTTGACTGCTTTTTTCACCCTTTTTACTGACTGAATAAGAGTGAACGGATCATCATTACTCTTTTATTTTTTTCTCTAAATTTCATGGATCGGGCAGGCTTGTGTTTTTCCCTGTCAGTCTTTCTACCTCTCAGGTTCATCATTGGGCTGGTTCTTTCATGATGGCTTCGCAAGAATCTTCTCTGTCCGTTTCTTCCCTTTCCCTGATCTACTTCGTAATTGGCTTCTTCTCGAGCTTCCATTCCTAGCCTCAACACCAAAACGGTACTTTTGCTTAGGGTTTTCCTCCGATGGATTCGTACCGCAGTGTTCATGCCGAGAGAAGTCCAGATCTCCTTTACCGTGTTTATTTGCAAGTTTTTCCTCAAATGGAGTACTTTCATATATAATGGTTATAATAATAGTCGATATCAATATGCATGCTTGTAAAACTAGATGTATTATTATCATGGTTTCCGTAATATCATTCTGTGGGTATATCTGGTTTCATCTTTTGTCTTTTATGATGCAAGTTATACTGAGATGGGTGGATTGTTGGCTTTTCTTTTGTTTTGACCTCTGAGTCCGGTCACTTGATGCTTTTTTCATGGATGACGAGACGGCAAAAGCACTCGGTTACTTTGGAGGTATGCTTAGGTTACTATCTCCATTGATCATTTTAACTCAATGTTTGTCGCAAGTTTCGATCCAAAGATGTTATTTTAGCTTTTGTAATGCGTGTGTTTGACACCACATCCATTGCTTCAAGAAAGGTGGAAGAATAATTTCTCAAGGCTGACAGATCATGTGTGAGTAGGTTGTGTTCGAGAAGCAACCCACTTGTTATTTGCAAGAGCACTCTATTATATGCACTACTTTTTTCATCTAGGATGTTTTATCAGATTTTAGAGCGATGGGAAGGCGAATGGTGACATCAACATGTAGTGATATTTACACAAAATAGAGAAGAAAAGGAAAAAGAATGATGTGATAGATTGGATGTCTGATTTTGCTTGAACCTCCTATATATGTGGCTATGTATGAGCAAGTTAATTACAGTTCAGAACAGTAACTTCTTTCTTTGGTTTTTCTTCTTAAAAATGAAACCCCACATTCTGCAACCTGTGAGAGGAGGAAGATATGTTCTAAAAACTAAATGTTGTGAACGGGTAGCTACTAGCTAGCTGTTCATCATGTTCTTCGACCAAGAAGACAGCAAAATCTGGTTTTCTGAATGCCTTGTATATATTCTACAAGTCTTACTATATAAAGTCCATCATTTATGCTTCCTAGACTGTGTTGGGATTTCAAGTTTGAAGTATTTATGGTTAATTTCGAGGATTATTTGTTCAAATTTCAACGAGATCGGACAAGGGACAGGAGGCCGGAAAGGCGGGATGTAATGTCATGACAAACATTACATCTTCGACGTCTCTTCGCAACAGTAATATTTCTCTCCAAAACTGGGGTGCTGATCATAAAGAGTAAATTGGGTTACATGAAGAAGTGTTTTCTTACGGTTTTCATGATGGATTTGCTCTTTCTTGTGTAGATCATGAAGGAAATATAAAAAAGGAAAGAGAAGATCATGAAGTGATTTGAAAGATGAAGGAGAGAAGCTTCACCGAATTAGAAGACAACGTCCGTGATGGGTCTCCTACTCTCTTAATTAGTGCTTTGTGGCGTTGGGTGGAGTGTTGTACATCATTCGGTCATCAATTTCTGAAGCTGAGTGTATATGAAAACACTGAATGCCTTTAATGGCCTGACTCCTTTTTCCCTCTGAATCATTTACCATAATCCAGTTGGGTCAACATCAGCAGTTACAACATCATGCATTCCCCCATTGTTTAGTATTTCAATTACTTGTTAGGAATCTAGTACAGAAAAAAGATGTCAGCTTCGTGTTACTCCTCCCAACACATGATGTCCTGTCTCCCTAACTCGTCTAGAAAAGCTGCTCAAAAATTAAATAAAGCCAAGTATTATTATTAGTAATTATTATTTTTATTATTGTTATTATTGTAAGTTTATTTAAGAGCTATACAATTAGATGTCATGCATGATTTCATTAGCCAACTTCTGTATACGGTATATAACTTGTTGAATGGGACTGTAAAGACGTTCTATCTTATGAAAATAAGGAGTGTTACAATCATAAAAGAATTATATAAAAGTAATTACATAAATTGACATAATTTTATATAATTCGTCGGGTTTGTTTTACAATAAATATAACTTTTCAATTTGACAAACTATACGGAGCCATATCGGTTTGTGAAGTTATTTTTGTGTAATTACTATTTGTGACTAAAATATTTCTTTGTGAGAATTGGATATTTGGAATGCATTCTTGTTGGCCCGTCGTGCTATAAAACCTATTAATTGGCTCAAAAACATGATACAAGGTTGTTTGGTTTCATCATCATGTTGGTGAGTGTGTGTGTGTGTTTGTGTGAACTTTTCTTGAATTGTTAATCAATTCCAAATTTGAGAAGTCATTGATCTGGACATAACCTTCCAGGTAGGCAAAAATATCTCACAGTATATAGACAAATTAGGAACCAGCTATTCAATGGTTTTCATGCTCGGTATAATATAGTAATTTTCTTTAGAGCAAAGACTGCCTTTCATTTTAACTGTTGTAACTTTCCAACGCATTTATATGATCCACCACCTAAACCACAGTTATTCAAAATACGTTAGTGAGATGGAATAAAGTAAACTGCGGCTTCTTTTTTTTTTTTTTTTTTTTGTGGGCATGTGAAGTTGTGTGCTGTTTTCTATACCTTTCCCAGAAAATTGAACGAAGATCAATGTTTTGAATATCGTACTGGATGTCGTACTAATGAAAGTACTGAAACGAAATATTTCAATACCGGTACCATTTCGTGTACCGTTTCTAGATAGTCGATATATAAATAAATTATATATATAAATTATATTTCAAAATAATAGTCTATATATATAAATTATATTTTAAAATAATAGTCTATATATGAATAAATTATACATAAATACATAGATATATAAATTATAAATAGCCTAATCTGAATTGAGGGTCAAAAAATGAGTTTGTAGTTTAAAAAAATAAAAATTAAGGACCGAAATATCAGCTAGCACAAAAAATACCGGCCGGTATGGTATGAAACTCAAAACACTAGTTGAGGTAATCTCATATCTGTAATGAGTAGTTTTTTATGAGTCTCATTAAGATGTGTTTGAATATAAATAATTTATAAATATATGTGTTTAAATATATGAAATAGATTAAATAAATTTAAACTTTTCATAAAGATATGATAAAATAATAAATTTCATTAATAATTAATTTAAGATGAGACCTCTAATCCGGAGGCTGCATTTTAAACATTCGGGAAGAGATGTGAACCCATTCCCTTCCCCCACCTATGCGGCTATTGAACCTGGCCCACAACGTAATTTGGAGTGAACCTCAAGATCAGAGCCCGAATGTAGATAACTCCAAGGCCCGAATCCTAAAGACTAGCTGAGGCTGTTCATAACTAAATCATCTCGTACGCATCATTTGTTACTGACTTTCTCCATCGTTAGTACTTCATTTTGAGCAAACAACTTCCATTTTTATATTTATTAAATAACTGATATTCATTAACATTCGTAGACTGTTTAATTTGCCTTCTTCATGACAGATCGATCATCTCAACACCATGTCATCAATAATTCCTCCACCGTACCTATGAGGTTCGATTTCCTTATTGGGACTGCTACTCAATCTCATGAATTTGTTTCCTCAAAATTATTATTAGTATAATTGAACTTTTTTTTACTTTTTTTTAAATATTTTTTAAACTTATTTAAATATTTTTAAAAAATATATAAATTCACTAGTAGTCACTTTCTTAACCATTATAAAAATAAAATACAAGAGAGATATTCAAAATAAGGATACAAAATCATGAGACTTATCCTTGTTCAATACGTGGAGACTTGATTTGTGGGTTTGATTTGTTGGGGATGTAATCTTTGTTTGTGGTTAGAAATATTCTATTTATCATCTATACACACCACACATCACATTTTTTTATTTATTTTATTTTCTATCAAATGTATGGCATATGAATGATGAGTAGAATAATTTAATTAATTTTAAAAAATATATTAAATTAAATTAAAAAAATGTGTGGTATGTAATATGTAGAAATGATGAGTGGTTGAGCTCTTATTATTATTATGATTTTATGCTCGGTCAGTCGAAATTCTCGACTTAAATACGCGTGCATATGTAGTAGATAGGGTGGGGATGAGGCCCCCAAAACATCCATCCGACAGAAACAAGTGGCAGCTAGCCCTACGTTGTACGTACATATCGACAACGTAGTATTAAATCATTCATCCCTACCCAGAATCGTCTTGGGGTGAGAAAATGAGAGCAATTTTCACGTTCGAAATCCTTGGGCACGCAACAAGGACAGAAAGTCTGCTATCAGTTCCTAACTTCCAGCTTGGATATGTTTCCTCCTAATTGGCCTTCAATATGCATGCTTTCTTGTATATATATATATATATATATATATATGCTGTAACGCTGTTACGCTTATCATAAGGTCAAGGTAGCAAGGGATCATGTTTACACTTTCGAATGGTAAGAGAACAAAACCAATTTCTTGTGTGCATGCCCTCGTTTTTAATTACTCATCCATATTAACTAACTAAGTACGTAACCAATTTCCCTGTTGAGAAAATTATTCATGAACAACTAACTAGTCTTGAAAATTTGACATTTTTTTAAAAAATTAGTCTTCCTGACAAAAAAAAGTTTCATAATGATCCTCTAGTAAATATATATTAAGTTCTTCTACTTGTAAGCGGCCGATACGTAAAACACAAATGATTCTATCCTGTTAACATGGTAGGACTTGATTTGTAAGAGATTAATTAAAGAGAAATGATATTTGTAGTCTTGTAGTGAGTAAGTGTCGTGCAATCTTTTTGAAAAAAGTGATTAAATATGGAACTCACAAAAAAAATTAATTTTTTAATAATAGACCCTATTTTTTTTCAAAACAACTGCGTGACGTTTGTGCACTTTACAACTGTATATAGCATTACTCTTAATTAAATCTTCAATTTTTTTTTTATACATCAAACCTTGTCGTATTAACGATATGGAGGGGTTGTTTACGCCGACTTACCAATATTAGAATATCAAAGTGGCCGGTTCATGATCGGTTCTAGTTTTGTCAAAATTATGGAATTAGGAAAATGCTGAGACGACACAGACACTGGTCATTTTTCACTTCATGTTATATATACGACAATCAGTCACACGCAAATGCAATATGCGTGTTTGAAAAACACACTCATCCTTTTGAAATTAGAATTCTCGGGGACAACATGATACACATGATACACGCATTGTTCCAAATCCAATTGCACGTGCAGTTGTGAAACGTACGTGTTTGCACCTGATTGATCTTGATCAAGTGGTGCATTAGAACGATGTCCACAACTGAATTAGAAATCGTTATCAAACCTTTTAATTAGTACCATATATAACTTATAAGGAATTAGTTTATATAAAAGGTTACATACCATAAGTCAATACAATAATTTTTGGCCGGCAACCACACCCGATTGATTCAAATATAACTTCATATTAAAAATATTTTTTTTTCACCTTAACTCAAAAATATGGTCAACAGTACTACTCTAGCTAGGTCAACATAAAGTAAAACTTTTTAATTTTTTAATACCCAATTATAATTAAATTATAGCATATATAGTTGTTTTTATATTAGCTTCCTTTACTTGATCATGAAGAGAATTATAAAAGTGTTCAGGCACTACTTCCAAACATTAGTTAATTTCGTGCTTCTAATTTAGAGAATTAGGGTACTTTTGGATAATGAAATTATATGAGAAATTTTTTCACGATTTCTTTCCTAAACGTCACTCAAACACAAAATATTTTTCAATTTAAAATATTCAAAATTTTTATATAATTATTACCTAATGATCATTACAATTTTTACAAACTTCAAAACAAAAAACAAAAATCAACATAATTTTTCAACCAAAAAAAAAAGTCAAAAGAATTTTTTAATATTTTTATTCAATTTTTTATCTTTCCTATCCTAAAATCCAATAAAACATTATTTTAATTCCAACTAATTCACTACTATTTTTCTCAAAATTATGATATACTCCAAATCCACTACAACAGAAACGACTTTTTGTGTCAAATGAAATCATTGCGAAAATACCAAAAAATGTTGCAAATAATTAATTCCGTCCAAATCCAATCGACACAAAGTGGACACAACAAGAGTATTTTAAAAGGTTTATGGCGGCGACACTAGTATGGGTGGCAAATGGCTCTAATATTTGTAGCGAATTCTTTAGACACAAACATGTTTTAATTTAGACGCAAAAGAATGAGTTGATGGTAAAAAAGCACAATTGCGGCAATATTTTTGTGCCGTAATTGAAATATATCGCAGTAAAAAATGATTATTCTCGAGTTGTTTTTAGTGTCTCAAATAGGTATCACCACAAGTATTTAATATTTGTGGCGATAAAGAACTTTACAAATGTATTATTCTTGTGACGCAAGAAGACCGACTATGCAGTCAAGAAATACATTTGTGATTAACTATTAGTGCCGCAAATATAAACAGTTTGCTAGGAAAAATATATTGCCAACTCCAAAACTATTGTCGCAAAATACATAAAAAAAAAATAAAAAATTACACATCTTACATTATATTACAATCCATAAAGCAATTACACAAAATACTTGCTTTATATTCTAAGCAATTACTTTATTTTACAATACATAAAGCAATTACATTATATTTGTGCGCAACTTTAGACTTCTCAAGGCACATCAAAGTACAAAGCACATCAAGTCCAACATACTTCCATAAATCTTGTCTTCCAAAGGAGTGAAGGTCATTAATTCAATATCTAGCTGTGTAAAAACTTCATCTCAAGAACATCTGTACAGATGAAATAAAACCTTGAATCACAAACTTCATTGAATATTGCTAGAAAATTAAACCAAAGACCATTAACATTTTCTTAAACAGTTGTGGACTTTGAGGCAAAGCATAGAATGCTCCTGGCACAAGAAAGAGAGATACATGTGAAGATTTATAGTTCTCAATAAAGTTTGCATGTTTAGTCGTTGAAAATCATCTTGTACCACTCCTACACCCTGTCATCTTTAAGACTAAAACTACGTGGTTGTAGTATTTTTTTTCATCCCAAATTGAAAGCAAATGTAGCAAAATGATTTGTGAACAGTTTCATACACGAATCAAAGTGGTGCTTTCAACAAGTATAGGGAATTAAAAATTACCAAACCAAGCTTAATAGTCACATTCACAATCACAAGCATGTATTGGTGTCGCAATAGATGAAGATAAATATTAAAAGTGGAAAAGAAAAAGCTAACAGAGATCTTACCTTATGAGAATGGAGAAAGTTTAAAAGTACATAACTTTTTACTGGCTCAACACATGGCATCTGCTTCACTAGATTACAAAATGTCAAAATAGATAATGTTATAACACAATATACCATTATAAGTGCTCTACTCCTAGATTTGTCCAATATACTAAAAATAACAAATAATACTAAAGCAGATGTAGAACTATGTTGATAACATAACATAATTTCAATTTGGTAAACCATACTAATAATGTAAAACTAAAGCCAGAAAAATGTCCATGAGATAATATACATAATGTTCCCACCAATGCTGACCAGTAGTAGTTATTGAGATGTTGGAGGAAAAAAGAATCAATGTTGATATCATATAATTTTTTTTGTAAGTTGATATCAATATAAATTATAACTAGAAAGATGGTGTTACCTTCTCTCAATTTATTAATCTTCAAGTCCCTTGGCACCTTTGAACAAACTAAAAAGGCCAACCTAAGTCCTACTTCATCTACATCCAGAATTAGGCACGCATAACTCTTATTCCATCAAAAGTTATTAAAAAATAGACTTGAGTCTTGAGACATCCTACTTTTTCAGCTTCCAAAAATACTCTCTGTCAATCACTACAAAACAACTTGCAGCATTTCCAGTCTTTTGCCATATAGCATCAAGCTAGAACATCCAAATTGCTCCAAAATTAAAATTAAGTATAACACTTTTGCCATTTGCAACAAGGATAATACTTTGTAAGTTCATGTGCCTCTGTGAAATTAAGGAACTTTACAGCTGCATCAAAATTTTATAATCATCCAAAAACAACTTGCATCAAAATTTTCCATAATAACTCCAAAAAATTACAACCTTCAAGTTCTAACAACCACAATTTCAAATTCAACGCATACTTGAAAATTTCTAATTCAACAATCCAAACACAGTTCTAAAGAAGTTCCCATTATCCTCATCACAATGAATTCTTTAAAAAAAAAAAAAAAATTCTAACAATAGATCTTTTCAAAGAATTTGGCAAATAAGTGGAATTTACTTCTCATCTATGTTATGCATGACAATCATTTGAATCAATGAACTGATTCCATCTTGCAAGCATATGAATGGGAAAAAAATGCCAAGCTAAATTAGGTAGACATCCAAGATATATGTGACCCATTCACCAATGACTCATGTCAATAGAGCTCAATAAAGTAGTAACCTAATCCTAATCAGAAACTTATAAAAAATCAAAAGAACACCAAAGACCTCAATAGTCACACATATAAGCCCCATCAATGATTACACCATAACACAAAACTCAACAGAGCAACACAAAAATTAAGAATAAAATCATGCTCTACACAAAAAATTAAAACCTAAAAGCCATTATCTAAGTTAATCATGTACACAAACTACAATTTCTCAACAAAAATACTATAGAGCAACCAAGGAACCAAAATTGAATCTAAGAGAGAGAGAGAGAACTCGAAAGAGAGAAATCAAGGAACAAACATTGACAAAGAGAGATTTATTGGTCGTGACATGCTTGTGGTGCAAGGCTGGGGGTGGGGGGTGGGGGACAAGCTGCAACACAAAATGGGGAGAGATTGAGAAAGAGCAAGAGAGACACGGACGGAGACAAAAAGCAATGTATCAAGAAGGGAGAGAATAGCTTACCAGTGTAGATTATTTGCGGCTTAGCAATGTGGCATCGGGATGAAATTTGAATGATAAAATTTGGGGGGGGGGGGAAAGAAGAAAGGATTTTTCACCTTTTTGTTTTTAAAATCAACCTTTTGCGGCATTATGTCGTTGTAAATAGTTAAATAGTTGCCACAAATTGCTAAATACCACATAGACCATTTAACGAGAAATTAATGTCGTTGTAAAACAAATCAAGGTGTCAGAATTAGTTTTTTTCGTCTAGATTATTTGCGATGATAATTTCAATTTGGTCGCAAAAGTTATTTTTAATGACGAATTTTACTTGTCGGAAATAAAACGATGGGAGTGAAAAAATTGATTTTTTACAATCAAATTAAAATTGTCACAAAAGAATTGGTAACAAAAAAACCATTTTCTTGTAGTGGTTTTTGCAATGATAAAAAAATATTGCAAAAACTTAAAATTTCACCGCAATAAAAAAAATGCTATTGGAATTACTGTAATACACAAATTGTAATGAAATTTAGCGTCGAGTTTAATGTTACTTCAAATGATATTTTTTCGCATCAATTTGAGGCATTGACGGAAATATTGTGGACACAAAAGGTCATTTCTATTGTAGTGAGTAGTAAAAAGAAAAACTGCAAATTTTATTACACTTCAAAAATAATTTGTGCAAATTTATAATGTACTATTTTTTTTTTTAAGGTGAAATCTGTCCAACATTTAAAATAATAATAATAATAATAATAATAGATACAACTTTTTTTCCAAACCACTTGCAGGTCATACGTACGTAACCTTAACCAAAATTATAACTATTTATAGCATCATCACTCGTTTCCTTCTCTGCATATATCTCTCTCTCTCTCTCTCTCTCTCTCTCTCTCTCTCTCTCTTTGCTACTTTTCATTCTTTCTAATTATCACAGCTTTATCAAAGACGCTAACTTAAAAAGAGATCAAGAGCAAGGCCGGCAAGAGAAGCAAATGGAGGAGATAATTATTTGTTCCCCTTCTTCGTCTCCGCTTGTTCCCGTTTGTCATGAGGCCTCACCAACGATTCAGCAACTTCTACAGTTCATAGTTCAAGCCCGGCCTGAATGGTGGGTCTACTCCATCTTCTGGCAAAAGTCCACAGACAATAATGGCCATGCAGTTCTATCATGGGGTGATGGTCATTTTCGTGGCACCAGGAACTTTCTGTCCAAAGCGAGCAATGATCATGACCAACACAAAGATGGGTTCAGTTCGGAAAAACTCGACGTGAGCAAAGGAGCCCAAGTTCTTTTCGCCGATCAGGACTTGGACATAGACAAAGTAGCAATGGATGGTCATGATGTCACCGACTCCGAATGGTTTTACTCCGTCTCATTTACACGATCATTTTCTTTACAAGATGGTGACGTTCTTGGCCGCGCATATAGCAGCGGGGCACAGATTTGGTTGTCAGGTGATCAAGAGCTTCAATTCCATAAGTACGAGAGAGTTAGAGAAGCTCGTATGCATGGGATCCAGACTTTAGTTTGTGTTGCAACTTCAAGTGGGGTGGTTGAACTGGGTTCTTCCGATTCAATTCAAGAAGACTACTGGGGTTTGGTGGAACAAGTAAAGTCACTTTTCGGTGTTGGAAATGTTAGTTCTCGTGAGGAGTTAAGGCAGCTGGGAAGCCATCAGGGTCAGCCACCAATTGCCAGGCGGGATCTTCCTTTTCTAGATATCGGAATGTTTTTACAAGCTCAAAAGGCTTGCACCTTGCAAGAGATCAAGAGACCAGAAGTTTATGCAATATTTAAAGATGAAGGGGCAGCTGGCCTTGGCCGTTCGTCATCTTACTCAGGGCCTTCTGATTCTACAGGTGATTTCGCCTCTGAAAATACTGAGAACATTCGGCCAAAGAAGAGAGGGAGAACGCAAACGAACAGGCGAGATTGCTCGGTAAGCAACGTGGAAGCAGAGAGGAAGCGGCGAGAGAAGCTTAACCATCGGTTCTACGAGCTCCGCTCGGTGGTTCCCAATGTTTCAAAGATGGACAAGGCATCTTTACTCGCTGATGCAGTCGTGTGCATCAATGAGCTCAAGGTCAAAATTGATGACTTGGAGGCGAAACTCAAAGCACAATCCCGAAAGGCCAACATTAGTAATTTGAGTGGTATGTATCACATGAATCGAAGCATAACTACCTCCACAGTTGATAAAAAAAGGCTATCATCATCAAGTTATACTGCAACTACGATGGACGTGGAGGTGACAATTGTTGGATCAGAAGCCTTGATCCGAGTACAATGCCCAGACGTGAACTACCCGCATGCAAGATTGATGGATGCAGTCAGAGACCTTGAGTTTCAAATTCATCATGCTAGCATCTCAAGCGTGAAGGGGCTGATGCTTCAAGACCTTGTGGTAAAGGTTCCTGATCATCATGGATCACAAAGTGGCGAGGAAATGAGAATAGCTATTCTTGATCAGGTCATGCGGAGTTAATTCATTGTTATCATTTACTGGTACTTAATCATCCTGCATCATATCCTATTAATTCGTATGTAGCTAGCTAATTCGACAATTAAGCTTAATTAATTACGATCCATGTCTGATCAAAAGTTCAGTTTTTGTTTTTGTTTTTTTTCTTATCGTTCTCTTCCAAGAATATTAATTGCTTCAAGCTGTGCATGATCATTCATATCTATTTTGACTCTTGAGTTCCGTCGAAAAATTCTCTAACGAATATAGGCAAAACAGTCTAAAGTAAAATGTCGCAACTTGCGACATCGATCGTGATTGCATTTAGTAGACATATATATAGTGCGAATTACGGTGCAGAGGGGATGCATGTTTCCGAGAGAGTCCAAGAAGTTTTGTCGTGTTTCGTTGATTGAAAGTTTTGCAAGTGGCCGTTGACTTTAACGTTACTATTATATATTAATGCTTATTCTTTTCTTTTTTTTTTTCTAAGCTTTTTTTTTTTATTTCTAAGCATATTAATGCTTATTCTGATTTGTCAGTTATCGGCAGCTGATGAGAGATAAAACTCCTTATTATGAGGCTAATAAATCTGAGCTTAGCACGGACGTCGGACGGTAGTGCACCGGACCGGTCAACTATCAAATGTTATCCTTGCTAGTAACCATCCCCGAAAACCAGAGAGTTCAATGGTCAACTTGTTTTTTACCAGACGATGATCATTACATGCATGACATGATAACACGTCTATGACTTGAATATTAAACCAGAAATGGTCCTATGCTGCCTAAGTATATAGTTGGAGTTGTCCCGTTAACGTGTCATCGTCACGTGGTGTAATGTGACTTATTAAAGAAATTAAAAATACAAAAAAAAAAAAAAAGTAGAAGACTGTAAACTTAAATTCCCTCATCAATTTTTTTTTGTTTTTTTTTTTTTTTAATTTTTTTAATAAGCCACAAGGCAGCTCGTGGTGGTGGACGCCATTGGGACAACTCCAATCATGATATACTTCAGGTGACAGAAAAGCAAGACTCTATTTAAATATGTGATGGGTTATGGAAAATAATTTGTAGAATGTCAAAATCTCATGCATTTCATTTTTTAAAAAATGACAAATCTGATATCCACGTTGGAAAAGTTCAGTACTTTTCAACGGTGAAGCTTACTTGTTCTTAAAGAGAGTATGCTATCAATAAGTTTGGAGTAAATGGGTTAAGCAAATAACTTTTGGTAATTGGAGCTTAAAGATTGATCGGAGTTTAAAGTCAAACGATCATCAAAGAGCGTGGATCCCTTTATCTTTGGTTGTCGTGTTTTCTAATTAGAAAGTCTACAATTGGAGTATTCAATCAAAAGAGATATGAGACTTTTTCGAATTATCTAAATATTTTTTAAATGTGACACAACCTGTGAATCTGACACGAATATGATAGGAAATAATTAGTACGTTTGAGTTTGATGTTAATAGATTTGAGTCAAAACAGATTGACCTGTTAAGTCACGATATATATACGAATAAGCCCGCTTAACCCGAATCAACTGTTTTAAACTGTTTAGATTTCATTTCAAAATTGCAATTTTATTATTATTGAGTTGTAATATTTTTCTTTTTGAAACAAATCAACAATTCTACAACGTTTATCAATGGTTACATAACTCTATATCTCTTGAGGATAACCTTCCATTGAGGATAACCTTCCATTCAAATCTTTTCTTCATTTACAAGTAAAGAAAACTTTGCAAGAAAGTAAGCAACATTGTTACATTCTTTGTAAATGTGTATTACTTCCCACTGCTTCCTATTTCTCAACACTCTTTTAATGTCTTCTATCATTTGTCCATGCCATTCTCAACACTTGTCCCTACTATTTACAGCTTTAACTACAAATAAAGCATCACCTTCCAACTACACTTTAATGAAATTCAGTTCATCACACAATTTCATTGCTCTCCACAGTGCTTGTATCTCAGGTAACAGAGGATTACTAATATTCTTCTTTGGGCCACACAAAGAGACTAACACCTCACCATGGTTATCCCTTATTACTACTCCAATCCCCCTTCTGTTTTCTTTCTCCTTCAAAGCAGCATCCCAATTAATTTTGACATAATCCTCAGCATGTGGCTTACAACAAATCTCCCTTCTAACTTGAACTCCATTGAGGATAACCTTCCATTCAAATCTTTTCTTCATTTACAAGTAAAGAAAACTTTGCAAGAAAGTAAGCAACATTGTTACATTCTTTGTAAATGTGTATTACTTCCCACTGCTTCCTATTTCTCAACACTCTTTTAATGTCTTCTATCATTTGTCCATGCCATTCTCAACACTTGTCCCTACTATTTACAGCTTTAACTACAAATAAAGCATCACCTTCCAACTACACTTTAATGAAATTCAGTTCATCACACAATTTCATTGCTCTCCACAGTGCTTGTATCTCAGGTAACAGAGGATTACTAATATTCTTCTTTGGGCCACACAAAGAGACTAACACCTCACCATGGTTATCCCTTATTACTACTCCAATCCCCCTTCTGTTTTCTTTCTCCTTCAAAGCAGCATCCCAATTAATTTTGACATAATCCTCAGCATGTGGCTTACAACAAATCTCCCTTCTAACTTGAACTCCACCCACCAGTCCTCCTATCTACTTCTTTTGTGCCTGCTAGGATTCCTCCAAGCAATCTACTGCTTGATTAAAAACCACATTAGGTCCCTCAAACCTGTTCTTAGAGACCAAACCATTTCTCCCCAACTGGATTCTTCTCAACACCACAACAACTACTTCCAGCTCTTCTTAAGTCAATTTTGAGGTCCATTCTATCCATAGCTCCAGCATGTCCCTTTATGTACTTGACCATTTTTGCACAAGACTTCTTTTGCTTGCCCAAACATCAGTTACACCACTGCAGCTCCATAATGCATGAGAAACTGACTCTTCCTGCCTCTGGCACACTGGACAGCTAGCCTCTTTTATTACCTTTTTGTGGAACAAATTTCTCTTTGTTGGTAGACTGTTATTCAAGGCCTTCCATACAAACACCTTCACCACCCCAAGTATCTTTAGCTTCCACCGCACCCTCCATCCCTCTACTACTCTATTTGATGGCTCACCATTTTTTCTTTTCTTCCTGCCTACTTCAACATGATAGGCATTCCTCACACTATGCATCCTATTTTTCAAAAATACCCAAA
>QEOT01003718.1:34235-69628 GCA_003123785.1 Pterocarya stenoptera | reverse complement strand
CCTACACACACTTCTTTATCACTTCCTTTGAAGGCTTTGCATAGGTATAAACTTCAGAAAAATGTTCTTTGAAGCTGCAGCAACTCCCTCCTGATTCTTCCTTAATTTTGCCTGCCCATCCATAATTGAGAAAATTTGATTCCTTCTCCTTCTATGATTAGCACACTCATGGAAGAATTTTGTGTTTTTATCTCCCAAGTTGTACCACTTTATTTTTGCTCTTTGTTTCCACTTCATATCTTCCTGCTCCAATAAATCTCCCACCATTTCCTGCAATCTTTTCAACTCCCCCATATTATTTTGGTCTAATGTTCCCTTAACTTCTTTTATCTTCTTAATGAGCTGCTCTATTTCCTTCCCCCTCCTCTTACCTCTCCTTTTAAAGTAGCCTACCAGGGCGCCACTACATGTCTTCAACACAGTTTGAACTCTTGGTAAAGACTCAACAATTGGTTGCCTCTCTGCCATCCCAGCCGTATCAATTGCTCACATTCTTCTTGTTTTATCCAGCATGATTCAAATTTGAAAGGAATCTGCCTTCTAGTTTTTCTAAGCTCACTCACATTCAAAGATAACAAGATGGAAGTGTGATCTGAACATCCCCTTGGCAATCCTTCCACCATCACTTCTCTATACATTATCCTCCACTTGTCGTTTGCCACACACCTGTCCAGTCTTTCTTTTGTAAAAGACTGATCAGAGTGCTTGTTAGACCATGTGAACCCATCTCCACAACAACCAATGTCAAACAGGTTACAGTCCTCGAGCACTTCTCTAAACTGATTCAACTGGTTCTCAGCCCTTATCTTTCCTCCCATCTTTTCATGTTGGTACAAAATCTCATTAAAATACTCTCCAACATACCATGCTACATTATTTTTTTGGCTTCAGAACTCTCAGCAGATCCCAAGATAATCTCCTCTTCCCTATCTCAGAATGATCATAGAATCCAGTGATGATCCAGTCCCTTGCCTTCCCCTTCTCCCTACACTACTACATTTACATGCCATTTTAAGTAATTCACCACCTCAACTTCTTCTTCATTTTTCCAGTGCAAAGCCAAACCTCCTCTCCTTCTCATTGGGTCCACAGCAAGGCACCCTTCCATACCCAATCTCATTTTCAGAACCTCCATTCTGCTATCACACACCTTTGTTTCAATAACAAACACCAAACTGGGCTGCTTTTCCTTAATCATAAGGCTAAGATCTTGATTTGTCTGAGGGTTCCCAAGCTCTCGGCAGTTCCAACTAATGATATTCATAATGCTAGGCAGGGCTGCTCAGCAACCACCACCCCTGATCTGTCATCAAGACCAACCTACTCACCTCCACTTCTAAACTTTTTCCCCACCAACTCCATCACATTTCCACCCTCCACAACCTCAAAATCACGTTTGAGAATAGATTTCAAAGCTAATTTGCTTACCTAACTTAGGCCTAGCTCAAGTCCTTCTCTTTCATCTTATAATCTTTCTTTCCCAAGGCTCTCTTTTGTTGCTTACAGTGTCCATCATTGCTCTCCCTTCTTGATCCTCCTTCTAAACTACAGGATTGCTAGGCCTGTCCAATCCCTTCTTAGAACTCTCCTACTCTGCCTGCTTGCTAATCTTCGTCACCCAATTCAGAGATCTACTCGGTGAGTTCCAACTACTTGCCAAGAGATCCAGTAAGTTGTGTCTCTCCCATTCCAAAAACTCACCCCCTTTGATACCTCCCTCGCTACCTCCATTCTTTCCTCACCACCTTGAGCATCCTCACCCTTCTCCTTCCCTTTTGAGTTTTGATATGAGAATTCCACATTCTCTACCCCCTATCCTTCTGCTTCTGCTCCCCTTTCTTCACAGATCCCTTTTTACTCAACAACATAGCTCTAAGCCACACCCCATACTAATTCCCTCAATTAACAACCTAATTGGCACCCCCTAATCCTCCCCACGACCTTTTTTATCGTGCACTATCCTTCCACAGGTAAAGCAAAAAGGAGGAAGCTTCTCATACTGAAAAGGCACCTAGTACTTTCTTCCTTCCCCATTGATTGTTATCCCCCTTGCAATTGGTTTTCTCAGATCACACTCTGCCCTTACTCTTAGACATTACCCTCACGCTGATCCATCTTCTTGAACATCAACCTCCTTAACCTTCCCAATAGAACCCCCAATCAATTCTCCCATCTATTTGTTCATATAACTCAACGACAAATTCATCATTTGCACCCATAGACTAGCATGATCAAAGTCCAACAGATTTGGCTGAGTCTCTCCATCAAACTTCTTCAACATAAACAAATGGCTATCGAACAACCATGGAAAACCCTCAAACACTCTAAGTTTATCACACCTATTAACAAAGGTGATAACGAAACAATTACTAGCAATCTCTTGAAATTCCACCGGCTTACCCACCCTCCAGATCTTCTCCATTGTCGATCTGATGATTTCCCTTCCAATCCTCTGTTCCAGAGATATCTTTCCCATGAGGCTCCTTTTCCCCTTAATCTTCATCGATTCTAGCTGCTCCTTCTGAACTTCTATCGGATAGTCCTCTTCATCATTCAACTTCAATCTCTTCCACACATCTTCAATCTCATGCATCCCTACATCTCTGTTCACTACTGCAAGCAGAATCCCCTTTCTTCTCTTTCAGCGGAAGTAGAAGACTATAACTAACTTCTCCACAATTTGCTTTCCTAAGAGAAAACGGTTAAGAGAAGACTTACATGTATAGATATAAATATATATATATACTTGATAAGTAAACAAAAGCAACAATAGAAGAAAGCTTCTTCGGTGCCAAACACATGAAAAGCTGTTGAGTTGTACTATTGATATCTTTCAGTATGCTCATATTTTTATTTTTGGGAATGTAATTCTAGATCTATGCTTATATATTTTTATTGTAGAGTTTGTAATATTGATTTTATTATATGTTATAATTTGAAAAATATTGATATTCTTTTTGTTAATAGGTAGTCTTATTTTTTTTAAGATAACGTGGCTACTAATAAATATAGATTTTAACTTTTATGTAAAATTATGTTAATTAAGTCAAATGAGTTATACGCATTAGTTCAACCCATTTATATGAAATAACTGAGTCATGTTGTGTTAATGGATTAAAATAGGTGATACGATATGACCCGTTATCTAAATGGATCGGATTAGGGTATGAAATTTTGACACGTTGAGCTTAACGGGTCGAACTCAGATTGACCTATATAGTCGAATGTCTATAACTTGACACGATTTGAAAATAAGAATTGCCACCACTAATATTTTTGTAGCTTTAGACTATAGTTTGTATATGAGTCCTATTGCTAGTAATCTGGGCTGAGAGATACACAAGAAAAAAGGAATCCAGAAACCCCAGCCAAAAAGGCAGTGGGATTAAAGGCCCACTGCGCCATTGTGAAACTTTTGATTTAACAAACGAAAACTTGTACTGGTAGTCTATAATTATCATCCCCCATTCTTATTTTTGTTGTATTTCTATTAAGTAATTCTATTTGAAGGTATTTACATCACACACCATCCATTTGACATAATTTAATTTAGAATATAAATTTTAAAATTTGAATCTTATAAATGTAGCAATCTAATGTAAACTTATTTATTGTGTTTGTTAAAAATTATGGGTTATTATATTAAATATATTAAAAATAAAGGTGCAAAAATTAAAAGTAAAAACATATATAAAACATTATATACAATAGATGAAAAAAATATGGAAAGCGTAGAAAACAACAAAAGAAAATAATAAAAACTAAGCAAATTAAGGCCTCGTTTGTTTTCACAGATGAAATGAAATTTTTTAAGATATATGAGAATAGTAGTGAGATGAGATGAGATGATATCTATGTTTGTTTATAGAGATGAGATGAGATGAGATGATATCTATGTTTGTTTATAGAGATGAGATGAGATTAATTTGATTTTTTTTTAAAGTATTTATTATAGTGGGACCCACAAATAATTATTTGTTTTTTTTTTTTGCTGAAACCATGTGAAGGAACAGTCATGACATGAGGAATAAAGCCATTCGACGTTGCCTGGGCGGTTAGACGCAATGCTTGAGACACCAAATTACCATTGTGGGCTACCCCAACAGAGCCAAACCTATACCCTGCAACAAAAAGTTGTACATTCTTGAGCATAGAAGAACCCGCAGTCGAGTACCGCACGTGTCCAATAGCCAAATCACCAGGCAAATGATCGAGTTTTGACTCGTTGAACACTTCGGAGACTAATCCCATCCCTCTAACCGATTGGAGCACGTTGTCTTTAATGGCAACGATGCCGGCGCCTTCCTGGCCACGGTGCTGCAGCACATGGAGAGCCAAGTAACAAAGCTGGAATGCCTCCAAGTCGCCGAATATTCCGACGACTCCGCACTCTTCGTGGGGCTTATCAACATCATCGAAATCCAGAGAATGATCTTCCGGGCATTGTTTTTCTGAGGGTAAAAGGTCGGATAGAGGGTTTTTGGATGAAGATGAGAGAGGGGTTTTATGGGTGTGAGAGGAGGTGGGGTAGTGGGACAAGCAAGGTTTGTGAGTGAAGGAAGATTTTTGGAGGACTTTGAAGGGCAGAGAAATATGGGTATGGGGTTGGTTCAGAGGGAGATGAGTGGGCTTAGCGAGATAAGAAGAGACAGGGGAGAGATTGGTGGCGACCATTGGAGAGAGTGAAAGAGCTCGAGCGAGAGGTTCTTAAAGCTAGAGGTTCTCAAGCATTGCCTGGGCAGTTAGACGCAATCATTGTGAGAGGAAGTGTAATGCGGAGATGGAGTGAGACCGAGATGTGAGAGAAAATTATGCTTTCCATCAATAAACAGTTGAGAAATAAAGAAGGAAACATTTGAAAACTTTGAGTTGAAAACCAACAGTCAATAAAAGGTGTTTGTTTTCACAGTACTTCTGCCCATACGAAACCTCCGAAAACGTTTTCAGGGTTTTGGGTTTTAACTTCGAAAACAAACCAACCCTAAAATAAATCAAAAATATTTTCGAAGAAGTTAATGCGGAATAGTAATGTTACAAAACAAACTCATATCTCACTTTCATCATATTATATAAATGTCTGTGGCACTTTTTAATCACCCTTGAATCATCTTTTTTTTTAAGAAATATTCAAACGTTAATAACCAATCCCACTTTATCATATCAGGATAAGAATAAGATGACAGTGATTGAGTTTGTAGAATTTTAGGAATTATATTCTGTATCCTCCAATTAACAGTGTCTGCAGTATGGACTTATATATACTTCATAATAATACTAAAATATTGATGAATACAATAGTAGTATGAACAAAGGGGTACTGATAGTCTTCGTGCCAGAAGATAATGGGTCGGAGAATGTTGGGTTAGACTGTAGAAAATCTTGTCATGGTCGGTGAAATATGTTTCAACAAACTCAGCTTTTAATATTTCAATAATATTACCGTAATTCAAACAAAATCTCATATATAATATTATGAAAAAAATCTTAGCATCATTTGGTCCCCCAACGCACACCCCATACTATACGTGGAGACCGGGTTGACTAATATCCCATGTACCGGTAGAAAAACTCAATAGCCCAACCTCGATCCTTCTCGGCCACCATAACCGAAAAGTAGATCAAACAAAGCACAAACCTAAAAATCATTGACGAGAACAACGCCTTCTTCACCATGTTGTCCCACCTCATCCTCTTCAGTATCGAAAGATTTGGTCTTAACCTTCAGTTACCTCCACCACCATTAGCACCATCACGGCTAATAATGCTTACTTCAACTTCTCCAAAGTTGACGAAGCCGTCTTGTGCTCCAGGGTCCACCTTGGCCATCGCCGCCACTAGGTATTCATGGGATGAACGATACACCACTCCCGCCAATGGGGCATCTGGGTCAGGTGCGAAGGAGTGATTGAGGTCATGATCGTGGGAGGAATGATCGGAGGAAAGTGAAGAGGGGGATGAAGAGTCCAATGGTTGCAACGGGGGTTTGTGGTCTGGGTGGGATGAGGAGGGAAAGAGTGGGTGGCAGGTGATTGTGGGTCTGAGATGATGTGCTTTTATTGTTCTGATTCTAGTTTTGGTTCAGTTTTTTCAATAGCGTGGGTTTAGTTTTCTGGTAAATTCTTTGCTTCTGCTTCTTTATCCTTGTCTGGTTCTTTGTAGTTTTCCATTTCTTAGTTCGAGTTCATAGACATAAATCTTCCCCTTTTACTCTGGTCTATGGAGGGAACCTTGATAAAGAAGAGTTGCGGAATCAGCACTCGAGAGTTTTCACTTTCGATACCAAATGCGGGTGAGGGAGAGGGGGGTTTCGTGGGATGGGATGTAAAATTCGAATGGTTTTGAAAAGAAAATGGGAAGAGAAGAAACATAAAAAAAGAGAAGAGAAAGAAAAAAATAAAAACCCATACGTAAGGTGTGGGTTGTGGGATGCAACATCCACATAAAAACTCTAATATTATATATTGAATAATACTATATATAATTATGAAGTATAGTCATTTTGAAAAAAAATAAAATTTATTTTAAAAAAAAATTAATTTCTTTTTAAGTGAATCTCGTATTTATTTATTTTATTTAAAATAATTACATTACACTTACACATCCACACTGCAACTATCATTTCCTTTATATAATAAAAATTCACCCTTTGTAATAAGAATAAATCTTTGCATCCGCCAGTTGCCCAACACACACATCCCACACTCAATTTTTCACACCTAACAAAACGCACGTTTTGTTTAAAAAAAAAAAAAAACCTAGTACGTAGGAGTGTGTGCTGTGTGCGGCTGATGCATAGTTTAGCTATTGTAATAAATTAAGAGCATTGTTTTGCATCAGTCTACACACCACACACTAAACTGTTTTTTATTTTTTAAAATTTTTTTTCAATTTTTTTTATATTTTAGTCTTCTTGAAATATTTATATTTTTTATTCATAATCCATATAATATATATTTAATAAGAAAAATAAATTAAAAAAATTATGATGTATAGTGTGTAGGTTGATCAAAGATTAATTCATAAATTAATAATAGGGAGAGGGCGCTGCTACCAAATTTCCATCCCCAGCTAGCACGTACCGACAGTTTAACTAACCTAATGAATCGTAAGCTTTTTAATTAAGCTTAATTAACCTCGTGTTTAGTGTTGTCTTTTCTGTCATAAAAATTACGGACAGGACATTACATTTTAACGGCGAAAGTGTCATCATAACTCTTGCAACAATGGTACGAATAAATAGATCGGGATCTGTTCAATATTTATAAAATATAAAGTACGGAATATTTGAATATTTTGGAAAGACATGATTAAAATATGAATAACAGTTTAATTTTACTGTTCATTCTATTGCGGTAATTTTTTTTTAAAAAATTTTTTTACTTAATAATTAAGAAAATATTTTTTTAATAATATTATTATTTTTTTAATTTTTTAAAAAATATTTAAAAGTATTAAAAAAATACATATATAAAAAAGTAAAAAAAAAAAATTCATATAATTAATGGTAGCTCCCAATTGTATTTGGGAGCGGTGATTGTAGCATGATCCTTAAAATATCTCATATTTGACCAAGGGATGATGCTAGAGCTATAGCTAGGAGCTCTCACTAGACTATTTCATGTGTTTTTTATTTTTGTTCTTTTTTTATATAGATTTTTTTAATATTTTTAAAAAATAAATCAAAATTTATAATATTATTAAAAAATATTTACTTAATTACGAAGTAAAAAAATTTTAAAAAAATGTTAATCTTCCCTTTAGAGCTCTTGTTAGGCTCTCGCTGGGAGTTTTTTTCTTTTAATATTTTTATTTTATAATTAAAGAAATATTTTTTAATAATATTATTAATTTTTACACTTTTTAAAAATATTAAAAAATTTTATGCATAAAATAACCAAGCTAGAGCTCCAGCGGTAGCACTATCATTCCATTAAGAGAATCGAGTAGCTAGCCGCAACTACTTTCTCCTAGCTAGCTAGCTCGCTAAGGAACATGACCGATGATTTGAATGAGAGGGCACCATAATTTCATCATTTCTCATAATTATTTGAAGTGGAAAACCTGATCAATATGGTAGCTTGACTTTTCTTCGATCACGTGACAGATTCTGGTGCTGCTTGTCAACTTGTTTAGTGGCCTATTTCATGAACATGGATCTATATATATCTATATATATATATATATATATTTATTGACTAATTGACCTTGTTGGATTTGATCATTCAAAACAAGTAGCATAGTGTCCTTTGACCTTCCATTGAATATCTTAGAGATCATTAATTCATTTTATAAAACAAACATGTTTTTAGATTACTTTGTTTGCATATCATGAGAATCAAAAAAAAAAAAAAATCTTTTAAAGATCAAATAAAAGGTAAAAGATCGTATCTCTAATACAATAATTGATATATATATATTATACTATAGATTTTACATATAGGATAGAACCACGTGACATGCATGAACGTGTTTATGAAAATATTAACCATGCATTCAGATTAATATGTAGCTTTTGGTCGTGATAAATTGGTTAAAAAATATCATTTTTGTTGTAATGAATCTAAATTATTATCAAATGTTATAAGTAGATCCACGTACGTGATATTTTGGAAAAAATTGCTTTTGCATATATATAAATATATAAATATATATTATATATATCTTAAATTCTCCTGGGTCGAAGTCCACATGCAAATTGCTATAGGCCGCCCACTTTATGAATCAGCTAATTATGAACAATCCAAGGTGGAGAATTTTTCCAATTTTTCGGTTTAAAGTAAAATAATATTTAACCACGTGGAATGTGTGACAAATAGATTTGAAGTTTAAGTTCCTCGATCAAAAAAAAAAAAAAGATTGGAAGTTTTTTTTAATATATTTGGAGGAGGGCGGTTTCAAACTCCAGACATTCATTTTGAAAACTAAAAATTATATCAATCAGGTCTATGGTCTTTAACAAAAAGATTTGAAGTTAATTCAAAGTAAAAAACGTAAGGTGATTCAGAAATGGGGCATTGAAGTCGCCCCCAATAAATCATGTACCTGCAACGCCAAGTACTTGTTTTAATTTCCACCTTGTGTAGGTAAACAAAACATCAAGGGTACAAATCCATAATCCCAGCTGCAGCCTGAATGGATCCTTTCTACTCGTACGTTGTAGGAATTATTAAATGGCATATATAGTAGTGTACGTAGGTAACTACAAAAAAAAAAACTGCTATTTGGCTTTTGTAAAAAGTAACTATTTTCTATTAAAATTAGTTTATTTTCGTCATAAATAATTATTTTTATTATAAATAATTTGCCATAAATGTTTTTTTTTTTTTTTGTTTTGTTATGCATGTTCTTGCCAGTGTGTCTCCGGAAATATGGAAGTCATGTGGAAATATAATACAACATGCTTAATATAATATATAGTTTAAACGTCTCCCCCAAAGAGGACAAAGCTGGATGGGATCATGTATCTGAGCAAGTTGCACCTTTTCTTGTCCAAAGTTCATTTTGTTGCTCTTAGAATCCATCCATGTTCGGAAACAGTAAATTAAGCACGGTGGAAAAATGAAGAACAAAAATAGACAAAAATTGAATGGAAAGTACTTGGCAATATAATGATACTATTATTAGGATATTTGTCTCACAAGTTAGTAATGGATAAAGAAATTAAAATGCCTTCATCGTGCACCAATAATCTCTATTTATAGGCCATGAGACACCTATTAACAATAATTACAACTATTGGTAATACAACTTTTAACAAATGGCAGAACTATTAACAAATCATATAATGTCAAAAAATTGTCTCTTAACTCTTTTTCAACTATCATTTCATGAAAATCCTCACCACGAAGAGAGTGTCAGATTACCCGTTTGCTGAGTCACACCTCTTAGGAAAAAAAAATATCACACCTCTTAAAATTACAAGCTGCCCAATAATAAAGTCAAACAAAGCCGAAGGAATTCATGATCAATACAATACGTACGATCAATCATTCATCCCAAGTGAGATTGTCCTGTGGGGTCCATTTAATAAAAGAAAAATAATATTCATAATTAGTTGAGTATCTTTTTTTAATACGATAATATTTGATTTATAGAAAAACTAAATTAAATTATATTCTTCATACTAGCCTGTAATTAAAAAGAACTCGTCCCGTAGAATTTTGGTTGATATATTATATTTGATTTGAAGTAGTATCAAAATAGCATTGAAAAAAGGAAAAAGAAAGTGAAAATAATGGAGTTTATACTTTTAAATGAATAAAACAGTATGGATGAATTATTGTACGGGAAAAATAAATTAGCCGGGTCAAACATGCAAACTAGATAATCACGCGCAGGGCAACTTTTCTTCTTTTAATGTTTTGGTTTCCGTAAGCAACTTCCCCATCTCCAACCTGCAGCATGCAGAGCAAAAACCTGCAAAATTAAAAGCAAGTTCTTAAAATGCTTTTCGCAAGTCGATATTCATAGAATTTCCGGTTCCCTTCCTTGTACACATGAGTTCGATCCTAACGTGATCTCCTCGTTAAGAGGCATATGTTTCATGTGCGTCTATCGAAAGCGAGGATCGATACGCGTTAATGCACGTACGTACGCAGGTCCAAATCCAACCTGACTAGTGATGATCGACCCTAGCTTCTCAGATCATTATAAGATTAATAAATTGCGCACACGATTAAATAAATGGACAGCTTATAATTAAACTACCGCATCAGGACAAGATCATCTTAAAAGAAATTTTCAAGATCAAAATCATATATAGCTACAACATGTTCTTGGGGAATGTATATAGTACTTCCGTTTGTTCCTCGTTTTTTCTTCTTTGAACAGGAACAGCGACCAAATTTGGTCCTAATTACGATCTAGAAATTACAGTTTGTTTCTTAAGAGTATTTTTGTTAATTCAAACACATTCATCATGATCATGCATGTACGTAATTGTTTTCTTTATTACTTTTTTTCTTTATTCAATGTATGAATTCGATAATATCCTTTTGGAATTTAGAGTATGGAGTGAAAAACAGGGTAATGCATGAACGGCATGGACAATATATTCATTAAATATTTAATGTTGTCTGAAAATTCCATGAACATGTACAATTATAAGTATTATAGGATCATCCACTTTCATGTGTATTTATCTTTCTTACACGCTCTATATATATATTTATATAATATGCCCTAAACTAAGAAGTAAGAACTCCAAGAAATTTAATTAATTCCAATATAAATATTAAACCTAATTTAATCCCACTTACACAATTACATGGACCATGGTACTACAAGCTAGCAGCCTAGCTACATACATGCATGGTCGATTTCAATGCGCACAGCTAACCTACTTATAGAGGACCCCCCGACGTCCAGGCCGGGTAAGTAGTGCATGTATCCTATAGTCTTACGACAAAATATTAAACCTAAATTAATTCCACTTGCACAATTACATGGACCATGGTACGTACTACAAGCAGCCTAGCTACATACATGCATGGTCGATTTCATGGACACAGCTAGCCTACTTATCGAGGACCCCGCGACGTGCAGGGGTAAGTAGTGCATGTATCTTGTAGCCTGATGATAAAAGTAGCTCCCCTTTAACCTTAAAAAATCCTCAACTATAAAGGCAAAAGGTATTAACGTACGTATGCCTTGAGCAAATCTATACTTTTTGATGCAGGAGGATCTGAGTCAGATGATGTTAAATTGTTAGACTGCACTAAAATACTTTGAGATGGCAGATCAGCACAAAGAAGGTAATAAACTGTGATCTTTCCTTGTTTGGGTCAGTTTTGAGTACGTTTCGGTAGTTTAGCCATAAGTTTATCTACGAGTATCAAAATCGTGCATATGACCCCAATTCGGAAAGCTCTTTTCGACGCACACGTCGTGGGCACCCAGTTATACTCGGTGTGCATCATTTTCGAGGCCAAATTTTACTGTTTTTCCCTCCAATTTCTTATTTTTAGTTATTTTTTATCTTTTATGGTAATATTTCTTTTACTGTTTTGAAAGTAATTCTGAACTCGATTTGGACCAGATTTCTGGCAGATTAATTCTTTTATTATATATTTAATTTTGGCATGATTATTGAGATTTTGTTAGTTTTGGTAAAATTTCAATACAGTCAATTTTCAACTATTACAACCCGGCTTGTGGGTTAATTTGAATGATTCTTGATTATTGATAATTTGAATTGACACCAGAGATGTTTTCTCTGTATTTTTAGATAATCTCTTGTTTTCTTTCTTATAAATCATCTATTAAAACTAACTTATAAAATAATCGCTATTCTGTCCGACGACACTTTTGGAATATGTGACTGTGAGTCATAGAATACGAATCAATGAATAAAATATAGAACAGATAAGTCGAAGAAGATCAACAAAAAGAGGTAAAAAAAAAAAAATACCAATTGCCATGTCCCTGTACGTAATTGGTAAAAGAGAATTACGGATTCTCGAAAAGATGGCCGGCCGGAACCGAGAGCTTTCTAGAAAGAATTTGCGACGACCCACAAAAAAAGGTCCCGTTTGTTTGGGGCCTTTAAGTACGGACTATAAGGTGTTTATCACATGGATTTTGACCATACAAATTACTAGTGGATGAAACCCAATATTTATAGCACATTCATAGGCCGCACTTTAATGTTCAGAATTCCTAAGCATCATCACACTTTTTTCTTTGCGGTTTCTCATTCTCGTTACTACTATCCTTGGCTAGCTTTAATTATCAGTTAGTCAAAGACGCTAACAAGGTCAATCAGATCATCAAAAGCAACAAAGTGATCAAGCAAATGGACGAGATTATCTCTTCCACTTCTTCCTCTTCTCTTGTTAACGCTTATCATGAGGCCTCCTCACCCACGATTCAACAACGTCTCCAGTTCATTATTCAAAGTCGGCCTGAATGGTGGATCTACTCCATCTTCTGGCAGACGTCCAAAGACAGCAATGGCCAAGTTGTTCTGTCATGGGGCGATGGCAATTTTCGTGGCAGCAGAGACTTCGTGTCCAAAGTGAGCAACGACAAAGGCGATGACCCAACCAGATACGGGTTCGGTTTGGACAGAAAGAGGGTGAGTAAAGGAGTCCAATCTCTTTTTGCTGAGGACTTGGACGTAGACGGAGTAACATTGGATGGTCAGGTCACCGACTTCGAATGGTTTTACGCCGTCTCCGTGACACGATCATTTGCTGTACGCGATGGTGTTCTCGGCCGAGCATATGGCTGCGGGGAGTACATTTGGTTGGCAGGTGATCAAGAGCTCCAGTTCTATGAGTGCGACAGAGCTAGAGAAGCTCGTATGCATGGGATTCAGACTCTAATTTGTGTTGCAACTTCACGTGGGGTGGTGGAACTGGGTTCTTCGGAGTTAATTAGAGAAGACTGGGGCTTGGTGCAACAAGTTAAGTCCCTTTTTGGTGCTGGAAATGCGAGTTCTCGGGTGTTAAGGGAGCTGGGAAGCCATCAGGGTCAATCACCAATTTCCGCCAAACGGGATATTCCTAATTTTCTAGATATCGGAATGCTTCCACAAGTTCAAAAGGAGTGCACCTTGCTGGAGAAGCAAGCAGAAGTTGATAAAATTAAAGATCAAGGCGCTGGTCTTTGCCGTTCCTCATCTGATTCAGGGCATTCTGGTTCTGATGGTAATTTTGCCCCTGAAAATACTCAGAACATTCGGCTGAAGAAAAGAGGGAGAACGGCCACGACCGGGCTAGATTCCCCGGTAAACCACGTGGAAGCAGAGAGGCAGCGCCGAGAGAAGCTTAACCATCGGTTCTACGCTCTCCGCTCGGTGGTTCCCAATGTTTCAAAGATGGACAAGGCATCTTTACTCGCCGATGCAGTCGAATACATCAGTGAGCTCAAGGCCAAAATTGATGACTTGGAGGCGAAACTTAAAGCACAACCCCGAAAGGCCAACATGAGTAATTTGAGTGGTATGTATGGCAGTCGAAGCATAACCTCCACTGTTGATCACACAAGGCTATCATCATCTAGTTTTACTGCAGCTGCGATTGACGTGGAGGTGAAGATTGTTGGATCAGATCAAGCCTTGATCCGAATACAATGTCCGGACGTGAACTACCCGCATGCTAGATTGATGGATGCACTCAGAGACCTTGAGTTTCAAATCCATCATGCTAGCATCTCAAGCATGAAAGGGCTGATGGTTCAAGACGTTGTGGTTGAAGTTCCTGATGGATTGCAAACTGAGCAGGCAATCAGAACAGCTATTCTGCAAAATATGCGGAGTTAGTTAATTTATTGCAAGTATCAAATGTGGTCAATTATCCTGGATCATCTCCTGTTTCGTATGGATCAGCCAAGACAAGACATGCGCGCTCTTGCGTGATGTCTCAAAAGCGAAATTCAAAGAAAGAACTGGGTATTAATCTTAGTTTTTCCTTGTTTCCTGCTTCTTCTTCTCTTTTCAATTTTTGCTAGAAGTGAATAATATTTCGAGTTCCGAGCTAGGGAATTAGTCGAAGAAGTTTGGAGTTAATGAATCGAGGAAAATTAAACTGTCAAAGTAGAATGAAACAAATACCAAAATATATCGAGATTTTGTTTGGCAGTCATACCTAGTGCATGCATAAACTCCAGCCCCCCAGTTTTTTTTAAAAAAAAAAAAAAAAAAAAAACTCTCCCTCCCACGGCTTCTCGTTAGAGGGCTCTCTTGATCTCTAAAACCGATCATCTCCCTCCCTCCCTTCCTCTCTACTGTTCTTTCTTTTTCTGTACTTGTTTTTCCCCTCCATTTTCATAGTTTTCTCCGTCCTAAGTACACGCCTCTCCCACCAAATTCAGAGCCCTCTGGTCCACGGTCCCGCACCACCGAAGCCACTATCGAATTGGCTCATGTGGCTAATCAATGCATGATCATTAATGCATGTGTCGCCACTTAAATCAGTTTGCCCGCGTTTTTGAAGCTCCAAATTTCACTCCTTCCTTTTCTTTCTTCGTATTGGACGCCTATTTTATCAGTTGCTATCGATACATTCACCCTTTTCATGGACGGTGAGGAGATCTTTGTATATGGACCTCCTCAATAGGAATAATTCCCCTTGAGTCGATAAAATATGTAACTAAACTATTAGGTTTCATTTTATGTTTGGTTTTACTATTATCATGATTGTAATATTTTGTTTTTGTGGTGTTTGTTGGAGATATGTAATATTATCGTATTTTAATTTTTGTTAATACTATTTTATAATAACAGAAATTTGATAAATTTAAAGTTACCCTTCCGTGCGAATTGGAACTGATCTTTTATCGATGTGATACCCTATTCTAATAAATGATAATGGCAGGAAGTGTATGAGATCCCTTATTGTTTGAGAAAGAGAAATTCTTGTTCTTTATAATTAATGTTCTAATAAAGCTCCGATTATATCATTAATTAGTCATTTTTTAGTATAGACCAAGTGAGTTAAACTTTCCATTGAGGCGTTACAAATAGTATCAGAGTTTATCTCAACTAAAAATGTGGAACTTGAGCCGTGCCATCTACGACGGATCCTCCTCACAAGAATGTTTGGAATATAAGAAGAGAAATTGTGATATCTCATTTGAATAAGTGATAAGGATTCTTGTTTTTTATAACGTTCGAGTAGAACTCCAATGGTAGCATTAGCTTGTTACAATTGACTGCAAGTGTAGGCCCCTAAACACTTATTGAGTACGGGAAGCTCTAAGGTTTTACTACGCACTCAAAGCAACAAACCACCCACACAAATAGCCCAGCCAGGTCGGCTGCTTGAACACTTTCACATTCTAAATTATTAAAATTGATGGATCCATTGCTTAATTCTACAACAAATTTCGTTCAATTATATATGACTTCACTACAAAAAAAAAAAAAAATGGCCTTTTGTATTCAAAATATTTCCATCATTTTGAAAATCAACGCAAAAAGAGATATTTGTGTCTAGGAATGTAACGGGTTCGGTTTAGTTTAGTTTTAGACATATTTAAAACCGAACCGATATATATCAGTTTTGATATTTGAATAATCGATACTGCACCGGTTATATCCCAAATTGGTATTTCCAATTTTATCTGTTCCCGTTCGGTTTTTCTGAAATAATATATATTATAATATATATTATTATTGTATTATATACTATAGTGATAATATTATATAGTTATTTATATAGGATTTTAAAATTTAATATTATATTAATTAGTAATTTATCATATAATACAAAATTATTTTATATATAATTATATATATTATATATAAAAACTATGTATAATATAAAAAAATATTTTATACAATAAAAAAAATTAAAAAATATATTTGAACCAGTCTCATCCGGTGTTAGAAAAAGGAAAACCAGAACTGAACCTATTTTGACCAGTTTTGAAAAAAAATGAAACTAGTACTGGATCAAACCGAACCCGGTACTAGACCAAACCCACCAGTTCAGTCTAGTCCAATCCAATTTACCGGTTTTTTTTTTTTAATCCCTAGGTGGAGGTGAGTTCATCTTTCAAACATAGACTTAATAATATATATATTTTAAAGGGATATATGATATTTATTCTGATAATTGATAAGGATAGGTGGTATATAGAATACCACGTTACTTGGAAAATAAAAAGTTCTTACTTTTTATAATATTCCAATGTGACTCAAATTGCATTATTAATTAATCCTTTTAAAATAGCGACCATATAACTTGAGACTTTCATTGGGGCTTTACAATGACCCACCAAACTATAAATGCTTAATACTAATGTAAAACAAAGAGTATAAATTTTTCCTATTGAAAAGTAATGCCAACGGATCTTAATGTGCAATAGTTTTAAATCACTATAGCTAGCTCGCAAAAATGACTGCAACATATATATTGGCTATTTCCTTTGACAAAACCTACATGCTGAATTAGTGTAATCTTTCAAAATCTAAAACACTATATGAACATGGTGTTAACATCATGTTTGGTACGCTTTTGGGTCAAGTTCCGACAACTCAAGCCTTTAGAACTTGGGCTTGCAAAAGATAGGAAATGACGCAACTAGGACAAGGCGGCCTTGAGGCTTGGGAGTCTTCGATGTCAAAGTTAGTTAATTATTTTTGAAGTTTGTAAATAAGCAAAGGAGTCATGAAATCAGAGAGTTTTCTCATACTTGGGACTTGCTATTTATACCATAAGTCTGGGAGGACAAATAGTGTCTGTCCCATGGAGTCCGTGTCCTCCGTACTGTTCCTTTTGTTAGAATCATTTAATGTGGCATTGCTTTGCGATAGCTTAATTAATGTGACACATAGCTCGGGTAATGGTGCCATTAATGCGGCGTGATTTTTCAATTTCCTTCACCCCACTAACTTATTTTGTGGTTCGTTGATACCCTCTTATCAGAGGATCGAGGGTCCCTCATACATTACGCCCATTACACGAACAAGCACTCAAGAGCTAGACACTATTCAAGGGATTTCTAGGTCGACGAGTCCCAACCCCTATAGCACATTCTCTCATGTAGATTACGTCCAAAAGAGCCTACGCTTCGAGGTTTGGGGAGGTTCTCGTCGTTCGGCTACCTTGGTAACATTTCCCTTCCATTCTAATAGCGTCTTTTCAATTATTTCAATGTTGAGGGCGTTAGGGGCTTTTCACCTTAGCGTCACTTCGTGGAGCGCATTTCTCAGGATTCGAAACATCACATACTTCTCCCTTCTGCCCCAGGGTGTAGGAGATCAACTGTTGCCTTTCCCTTATACAAATACTATCTGGATTGGAGTTCCCTTTCCTTTCATCACACTTAGTTCTCTTGTCTTTCCTGTTCTTCCAATTTCTTCTCCCTTTGCTTACTTTCCTTCCTTTACTACATTATACTTCTGTGTCGATGGCTTTTAAGAAATCTGCCCAACCCATGGCTTTCAGTGGGGGAGACGCTAATGTTGGGCCATCTTTCAAGGGCAACAGTTGGCGTTCCAATGCTCATGTGGCGATGTTGAATTCACTGGCCCTCACTTTCCAGGTGTCGGAATCAGTTCTCTTCAAGTTCCCTGGTCCACATGACGGTGCCGTCAACGTTGAGGGTCACTCTAGTCGAGTGGCCATATTTACCTCTATGTTTCGTGTGGCTTGAGGCTCCCTTTCTCTCGCCTTGTTCGCGACTTGTTGGATCACCTTGGTCTAGCCTTGTGACATCTGGCTCAACTCATCCCTATTACTCTACAGGGAGATAATTTGTTCGGGCAGTTTAAGACTAAATCTACTCCCGCTTATTGACACTGTGTCCTCTTGCTCTAACTTTTCAACTTTGGAGATTTCATTCACGTCGAATAGCCAAAAGACTAGGCTCTCACTATATCAGGGAGTGGTCCGGATGTGTCAAGTCAAACCTGCCCATTTGATTCCACAAGGAGGTAGCGTCTTCTGACGGACAATGGGATGGTCTCACTACAAGAAATAAGGCATTTTCCAGTTATTTTATGATCGTCGCAAAAAAAATAGCCGCAATTAACCCTTATTGCGACGATTTTCATATCGCCGCTGAAATCAAAAGCAATGTATTCAAAATTCTGATGTTGAAATTACTGTTCACGTATTTGTGACGACTATTCGACCTTTTGCGACGCATTAGTATCATTGGAAATAATATTTGTAATTGTAATGGTATTTTAATTTTGGTGAATAAAATGCACTGGAAATAGCCTTTTAGAAAATCTAGACCTTTTCCAATGATTTTAATATCGTTGCAAACAAATTCCACATAGACATCACTTTTCCGCGGCGATTTTTATCACCGCAAAAGGTTTTGTCAATTTGAGTAAGCGGCAAACATTTCCGAGCGATTGGCAAAATCGACGCAATAGATATTATTGGCGGCGAACGTTGCCGCCGTAAAGATATGCAGTCAATTAAAATGTTATTTGCGGCGAATATAAATCGCCGTAAAAGTTAAATGAAATTTACACCACCCGGGTTTCGTTTTCCCTCATTTCTTTCGCTCCCCCGCTCTGCCTCCCCAATCCCTCTTCTCCCTCAACCCACGCTGCCGCGCACAGCTCGTCACTGGCGACCGACCACGCCAACGCCACCTCACCTCGACGGCCAGCCCCTCCTTCTCCCCCAGCCCCCACGGCGGAAATATCATTTTGCCCGGATATGGCGTCGACCTCTCTCTCTCTCTCGAATTCCTCTTTATCACCGCCGCTAGGGGCACCGTTCGCCACATCAACGCCATCGCCCTCCTTCTCCCCCAGCCCATCGCCAATGAAGGTTGAGCATTTCCTCCAAAAATCTGTCACAAGAAAATCACGATTTGGGTATTTTTTAGAAATTGATTTGCGATTTGGATTTTTCCGTGTGTTTTGCTTTACATGGGTTTAAATGAACACTCTGTTTCGATTTACTTGGGTTTCGATTTACACTCTGCATTGATGTGGAATTTATTCTTTAATTGAGTTGGGTTTTCTTTTATTGACTGCATTTTACCCATCAGAGCTTGGAGAGGCAATTTGTTTGGAAGGGCAGTTTTAAAACAGTAGTTGGATGGTGGAAATAACAACAAGTATTTACAGGAAGATTTTAATTTCTTGAAAAATTGCGTTTCTGGTACTATCGGCTTCTTTGTTTTGTTTGCAGGAAGATTTTTTTATTCTGGTACTATCAGTTTCTTCTGACTCTTCGGAATGGTTTCTATTTTCTTTTGGGATTGTGAAGAAACGGTAGTTTTTAAGGGTGGTTGTTGGATGTGATTTGGAATCTAGGAGCTCGAGTTTCTTCTGGCTTTTCAATTTAGTTTCTGTGAATGTTAAATTTGTATCACATTGATGTACTTTTCTGAGTTTATTTGATGCTTATCAACGGAGGAATGTTAAGTGAGGGATGCTGAATGAGGAGGTTGGCTACCCAGGGAGAAGAGAAGAGAAGAAGATATTTTTTTTTTCAGGGGAGGGGCTTCTATACGTGTGAGGGATTTAAGTGAGGGATTTTTTTTGGGCCTTGTTCCTCATTTTTCGAGATGAAGTAAATCTAATACGAGCAATGTTTGTTACTTCATATGGTTGATACAAGATTTGGTTCTGCTCATTTTATCACAATATAGCCTCACTGTCATTATGTTTGCAAGCACACCCTCATTTGCCAAAAATAATGCATAGCTGATCACCACATTTAGATACTTACTTCTAGAATGATATATAGTATATCTGAAAATATATATGGCTGGTTGATGGCATGAATCTCCAAGTGGGTTTTTTCAGCTTCTCTAAAGTAGTCAAAAACCAATTGACTAATTGACTTGTCTCCCCAATATTACACTGAAGTTGCTCTTCCTAAAATGGTAATTACTGAATACTATTTTTTTTCCTAATCAATATGCACATTACCTGTCATTATTGTGATGCATCAGAATTGAATCTCAGTCTCTACTTGTATGTGGTCTTCTATATACTTGATTCAAAACAAGTACACTTAATTAATGACGTAACAATCATTTTTGGCCTTTTACTCAATTTACTAACCTAAGTTTTTAACCAATGATGCTGTGGGCACTAGAGGAAATATGGTTCCCTTTGAAGATAATGGTTAAGTTTCATCAAATAAATTTAGGAAATGTACTTCCCATTTAGTGTGCTGCCTAGGTCTTTTAGATTCAGAAATTTTCATCCTCCATGTATTCCTGACCACCATTTTCAAAAATATTCCAAAGTCATAACTTGTGACCTCACCTTTCCTGCATGTCCTTTAATAATTGGGTGGATTAAAATTGAAGAGGCCCATCTGGTTGGTTTAAAATTGAAATAGAATTTAACCCTAGCCTGTTGATATTCTTCATGTCATGGAGAAGTTTCTAATTTTTACGAGACATTGCCGTGTTCCTCTAAACTTTTGCAATTTTAGATTTCAAACTTTCTCACTTTATTTATTAGAAAATATTTATTGTTGACTCAACGTCTCTATGTGCCATCCCACCTGGAAAAAACATATTGAGGGAAGGAAATAGTTATTGTTTCTTGCTTCTTGATAATGAAGTGTTGGGATATAGTTAGCATGGATATTTTTGTTGAAGTTCTATGGATTTTTTCCAGGGCCAGCCTCTTTCTCTCTATTTTCTTCATCTTTATTAGATAAAGTTTCTAAAATGCATCAAGTTAGAATAATATTTTTTTTTTAGAAATAACAGTACTGTTTTTGTATTGTGTTATATAAGAAAATGTGTGTTGATCACACATTTCGTATATGCAATTCTGCTAAGTGGTAATTTTGTTGATGCATGTTAATAAACATTGAAACCAGTACTCTAGCAAATTTTGATTTAGGGTGCTGAGAAATAAATATATCCTTCTATAGAATAACATATGGATGGATAACATTCACAGCTGCCCTTTGTTCTAATTGATTAACAACAATGTGCAGTTGAAATTTTGAAACATAGAGTAAAAGAAGCATGCATTGGGTTGACAGGTTTTGTGTTCTCTCCCTCTATCTCTCTTCGGTTTCATGTTCTTGGGTGAAATTTTTGTGAATGATTATCTTGCTTAGTTGCTGAAACTTTGTGAGCTGCCAAAATCTATATGCTGTTTTTGGTCTTTTTTGAACTCCAGTAACTGTTGTTTGGACATTTAGGCTATAAAACTAGACCATAAATGAAGTAGGAGCTGGTTCAATCTAGATTTGTGGATTATAAATGAGGAAAATACAATATTACCAAGGTTCAATATTGATTGAGTTCCTGTGTTTTATTGATTTCTTTTATCTCCCATAGGATATAAATCTGAAACCATTTATGTAATTTATTGGCTTGGAAACTCCATCAATGCTTCAACACAAAGCCTTTACAGTATACACCACTAATGCTTTCGCATGGGCTTGAATTTCTAATGTCTTCATGTCTATTGGAGTAGCACCCCTTTGATTTCTACAAATATCTCAATAACTTTATAAAAAGAAAGTATCTCAAAACTATATGTAACCTTTCCAGGTCTTGAATTGTGCGCATCACTTCATCTTTATTGGAGTAGCACCCTTTTTCATTGCAAAACACCTCAGGGTAAGATGTTTAATATCCCATGTGTAGTGGGTTCAGTTTGCAAAACATAATATATAGTTTGTCGTTAATTTTGTTTACTTTAAAAAATAATTTCATTTACATATTATTCTTATGTTTTAATTGAATGTTATATTTTTTTTTTGAGGTTGCTGTAAGGGGTATGAAATGCAGTGTAATTCACAAGTATATATCAAATATTGATTATGCAGATCACTTAAAACTCCCATGCAATGACAAGCTGCCACATTCAGGGTCGAATAATATTAATGCCCACTACATAAGTTAGTTCATCCCATTAGAATATTGCATCATTCCTGTATTTTTAGGAAAGTTGAACGCTTATTGGATTCTAGCTATAAACAGAATAGGGTATGCAATGTGAAATGGTATGCAATAGATGGCACGTGTGGAGATTCCCCTCCCTTACAGCATTGAGTGCATGGGATATTTGTGGGCAAATTTTCCTGTTACATGACAACTGTTAACTTATTCTGTTAACAGTCTCATGAGAAGTTGTAAGTTCTTGTATTTATTCTGTTAATTTTCAGAACAATGAGAACTTTTTGTTTTTAATAAAAATAAGGGAGAATGTTGCTTCTTAAGGGAGTTTTAGTTTTCTGAAATTGTAAGTTGCCTGGATGAAGTAAAATAGCGATCCAAAATATTTGTTCTACCAGGAAGATCTCTTTTGTATTTTTTTGCTTAGGAAGATCATTTTCTGTTTGTGTGCATTTTCTGTTTCTGAGATTAGGATTATCAACATCATATATATATATATGTGTGAGTGTGTGTGTGTGGCAACATATCTATATATATGAGAGAGAGCTCAGCAAAGTAAAACGTTAGAAATGAAGTCATAATGGAGAATATATGGTGGCACATAGTTAACTCAAACTTTCACCTGCATGTTCTTGTTGATACAACAAAGCTGGAAACTGATGCTGATGATGTTGGCTTGAGGGATGGCAATGCATATTTTCATGATGCAGGATTTATTACTCTGTTTTCCTTTTGGTGATGGTGGTATGAGGTTTGCCTTTTGGTAGCTTTTACAATTTAACGATGTTCATATTATCACTTAACCTTGTTATCAAGCTTTCTATTTTTTGTTTGCAAACATTGTGTTCTTTTACATTGTCTGCATTTTAATGGGAAAGCTGAGTTCTTTTGTTTCCTTTTATCATTGAGTGACCAATTGACTGTGACAGGGTGGCCAAAAATCATGATAATAGCATCTTATTGCTTTTTAATGTTGACTGACCCTCCTAAGAAATCACCTTTTGTCGTGTTTGGTTTGACATAGACTGTGACCATAAACCACTACCCAGCCTCTCCCTACCTCGCCCTTGATGATCAATTGAAGTTAAATGATGCGTGTCTTTTGTGTTTTTCTTTGGCAGTCTATGCATAGAATTATGAATTTAAGACTAATTGATTTCTTGATACTCTTCTTTGGCTTTAATTCATTTCTCTGCAGATGTATCATGCATGCATATAAGGTTCAAAAGACATGTCTATTTCTCCAACTGCTGCACACTGTGTACGTGTTGGTGCTATTGTTTCCAGTGCTGTTAGAGAGGTAGGTACTTCTTCCTCCCTTCTTACTAATATATTATTTAATCACTGTGGATAAAATTGGAGACAGATGCTATAAAACCTCATGCATTTAGTGGGATGCATGTTGTTGAGGTTAAAGTCCTATTACACTAGTGCTAACATTCACACAGCATCTGAATTTTTCCTTGTGATATTGACTGAGAGTGTTTTTTAGAACAAATAAGCATAACTCATGTGCATAGTTACGTTTGTCTAATGGCAATTATTGACCTACATAGTATCTCCAGAAACTGTACCTCACCCAACCTATCGCAACAACTTGAGTCTCAAAAGTCTGTGAACTTAGTATATGACTCATAGATTTGGGAACTTCGTTAATATATAAATTTGGTCACGTAGGATATCACAAATGAGCATGGTCACGATATAATAACTTGTGTAATCATGTGGTGCTGAATGGGAGGTTATATTTAGGCAGCCAAGTGTTATGGACAATTGCGACGACAATAAGCGCTGCAACAAGCCAAAGAGAGAGAGACGGAGAGAGAGAGTTTTCTATATAATATTCTAGTATAAAACTGTGCTAATTAATGTATGAAGAGTTATATATAATTTGAAAAATGGAAAAAGTTTTATCAGATGGTTATTATAAGTAGTTACTTATAAAAAAAAATGGTTATAAGTAGTTTGGAATGAAGGGATTTTTGGTAATTTGCAGAGACAACAGTACTGCACTCTGTAGTAAGCCAAACTCAGTAATTTAGTAAGCCAAACTCACTAATTTCAACACAACAAAAACTGAAAATTGCAGGAACCAGTCAACTAAATGACCTTGATTCATTTAAGGCCACACTGTACTTAGGTCTCAAAACAGTAAACTAAAGAACCATACCTTGATGTCCCACCATGCTGGGTCTAATCCCTAACCACACTTACAGAAAACAGCTATACAAGATGCCCTAATATGCAGATCCCTCCATAGTCATTCAAGCTACTTCTAAGTGCAAAACATTGTAGCTATTCGTTGTCATTTTACCTTTCATAATCAACTTTTTTCAACTGGTGTTTAATCACTTAAATTCTGACTTCATAAAGTTTCATGCAAGTCAAAATTTTGAATAAAATGGCTCTGCCTCTGCACTTACTAGCATTTGTTTTGTAGTATTTGTTTTTAGTCTTTTTATGATACATATATGTATATTTCTTTAGATCATTGGAATGTGTGGGGTAATTTAAATGTGAATGTACTGTTTTTTATAGTTTCCTTTGTCCACACTCTGGTACCTCATTTGGTTCCAACATTGGTATGGATATTTTGGCTATTTTGCATGTTCCTCACTAGTTTTTCTATTTGCTGCACTATTTAGGTGAATTAATTATATCTTACATTTATATATACATATGTTATATATAAGGGTCTCTAATATGAAGTATATTTTGGATATAGTTCATCTCTATTTCACATTATCTATTTTTCCTTCATCACGCTTGTTTTCTGTTTTCAATGGTGATGCTTCTGGTTTTTCCAGTGTTATTGGTTTAGCTAGAAATGGAATTTCTAGCTTTAGGGTTTAGTTCATATCTTAATTATATCTTACAGATATATATACATATATTATATATAAAGGTCTCTAATATGAAGTATAGCTTGGGTATAGTTCATCAGGATTAATTTTGTGGATTATTTTATTTTATTTTGTGAAATATCTTTTCCGGCAATTAAAATTATTTCCGGTGAACGTATATCGTTGGAAATACTTTTTACCGGCGATTTTTATAGTATTTGCAACGCAAATTATTCATCGCAAATACTATTTACCAGTGATTTAGTTAGGCCGCTGGAATAGATCTTAGCATTGGCGGTGATTTATTAATTTTTGTGACAACTATAATTCGCCGCAAAAAGCTTTCCTGACGATTTAATAGGCAAACCGAATGGGTATTTGTTTTATTTGGAATTTGCGGCAAAAAAAATCGTCGAAAAAAATACCTTTTAGCATTAATTTTTGGCTTCCGTTGTGGTAGATCAGAAGTGGGGAGATAATACCGGCGAACATGCATCGATTTATAAATCGTTGGGAAAAGTCAATAGCAACAATTTATAAGACTTTTCTCGGCGAAAATAATCACTGGGAAATGCCATTGCCCTTGTAGTGTCTGCTCTTACGTTGCGATGCGAGTCTAGGTAAGTATTCGGGTAGCCTAAAGGCTGAACCTGCTATCTTTCACGGGAGGGTCCAAGTCACCTCTAGCTCGACTCACCCCTGTTACCCAGCGGGGAGGTAATTTCTTCGGACAATTTGAGACTGAACCCGCTCCTGTTTGTTGACATTGCTAGGAAAGGTAGGATTTGGGTGAGACTGGTGTTGAACCCATTCTTCGTTCGCATCGAAGGTCGGGGTAAGTATTTGGATCGCCTAAAGGCTAAACCCGCTCTCCTATGCGGGAGGGTCCGAGCAATCTCTAGCTCGACTCGTAACTATTTCCCTGTGGGGAGGTAATTTTTTGAGTAGTCTGCATCTGGACCCACTCTCGCTTGTGGATGCTAACGAGGAAAGTAAAGTCTTTTGTTTTCGAACAACACAGGATTGACATGCACTCTGCCGCAAAAGGGATAAGGCAATCTGATGGGAACTAAGGTGGGTCTAGTCTTAAAGATCTTTTGCAAGTTTCAAATGAGCCAACTACTAGATCAAGAACCAAGAAGAACAAGGAAACAATGCAATGATTGGTGCTATTCACTTAAGATGAAGCTAGCAGGAACTCAACACGCAAGATGGGCTTGAAAGAAGGAAAACCAGTTTTATCTACTTGATACAAGCTATGGAAGACATGACTTGGTACTGTAGCCGTCGCATTATTCATCCATGGGTGTTTTTGAAAAAAAAGGTTTTATTTTGGCTAGAGTTTTAATTAGATTTTGGTTTAAATATTATTTCTACCCTCATGTTAAGAAGTTTATAAAATTTGATAAATTTATTTATCATGAGTTGAGTTTATCTCATATTGTTCTTGAATGAACTTTTGAACTTATCAAAGGCAAATCACAATTTTTGTGGCGTTCCTCTTTATAATATGGATTCTTGAGACAGGTTTTTCAGAGGGTCTAGATTTTAATATAATCTAAGTTCTTGAAGTAAGTTCTCAATGGGTTTAGATTATTCATCCACTGACTTGATTTTGGCTTTCTTGAGTGAGTTTTCAAATTGATTGTGGGTTCAAGGGATTCCATTTCTACGGATTCATATCACAACATTTCCCTGTGATATCCCGCTAGGGAGGTAAGTTTAGACTGATATAGTTGGGCCATTTTTCGTCGTGATAGGAGTTGTGGTAAGTTGTTCAGGTTGTCGGGGGGGGGGGGCTTGACCTGCTCTCCATAACTGGAGGGGTAGAACGGCATTGGGCCTAGTTCTCCCCTTTAGGTCCCGCAGGAGGTACATTGTTTAAATAGTTTAAGACTGGATCCACACCTGCCGAGGGGGCTAACCCACACTCCACCATGGTAGGGATAAGTCAACCATTTTGCCTATTTTTCCCTTTGGTATCCCGTGGGGAAGGTAATTTATTCAATTAATGATGTGGTTGGTCCACTCTTCGCTACGAAGGGGGTCTAGATAAGTTATTCGGGCTGCACGGCACCTGGGGGGGGACCCGCTCTCTATTGCGGGAGGGATAGGGTTACCTTTGGCCTTCCTTCTTTTTGACCCCGCAGGAGGTATGTTGTTCTAGCAATTTGGGACTGGACCTGCTCCTACCTACTGACATTAGAGGGAAGGTAAATATTAATTCAGTGATGATTTTGCTGTAGATTTCGTTAACCGTAGATTGTCTTGTCGGCGTTTTGTTGATAACACGAAAGCTCAAAGTAGACGCATTGTACTGTCATGGAAAATCACTTTTTTTATTAAATAGCAAGAATTTACAATAATAAAATGATATCACAAAATAAAGGGAAATGGAGTCTTCGGCCAAGCATCTTTCATTCATTTTGCCTTTGCTTCTGGGGCCATGCACCCTCTCACTCCCCCTCGAGTTCAGGAGGGTGAGTTACAGACTAAGGCTTGTCAGGCCCTCCAAGTAGTGCATGGCCTAGCCTTTCCTAGGGGTGTCGGTGTAGTCCCGCCATCTTTCTGTTTCCGCTCTTGGACGTAGCATTCTCTTGCCAAGACTTGTTCGCCTTGGGTTTCTCCCACTCCTCAGGAAGTCGGGGACTTCTTCTTGAGGTTGTAGGTTGACGTGACGGCCCGTAAGCTGTTGAGGGTGGGCCTTTCGATGATGGCTTTGTATGACGATGGGGTTCTTACCACCAGGAAGTCGACCATGATCAAGGCTGTGTAGGGGGCACTAACAGCGTGATGGTTCCCAGATACTGAACCATACTCCCAAAGAAGCCCTTCAATGGCATGGGGGCTAGATGCAGCCAAGTAGCATCTACTCCCAATCTGGTGAAGGCCTCCCATAATAGGATTTCCACAGAACTCTCGTTGTCAATGAGGATTCTACAGGTGATGGAGTTGGCGATCAGCATAGTCACCACTAGTGCATCATCATGGGGGTACAAGACCTCTTCCTCGTCAGCCTACGTGAAGGAGATGACTGGGGTAGGCTCACCCCTTCGATGCTTGGCGAGATGGTACTCGACCGAGTACACCTCGTGGTATCGGGCCTGCCTGATGCGTGCTTTTCTGCTTTAGGAGGAAACACCCCCACCCACGAATTTCCCCACTATTGTTCGGATATCTTCGAGTGAAGGTCCCCCCCATGGTGGCAAATGAGTATGATCTTAAAGCAGCCCTCATGCTGCTGGTTGTCGCCTGGGGCTGTCTTCCCTCCTGCACCAGTGGACTGCGTCTATGTTCTTTTCCCTCGACCTTCCCCTTTTTTCTTACTCCAGTCTTCGGAGGATAGCGCTGCCTTTTCCTCTCTGCACGCTCCCTTCTCCCTTGCTAGGAAAAGCAATCCTCAGTGTTTTGCGAGGTGGACCGATGGTATGTGCAGTAGCTGCATGCAATACCCCAATCAACCTCTTAGTAGGTGGTGGAAGTGTTGGCCTTATGGATGGTGAATGTAGGTTGATGGGACTGAGGTCGTGGTCCCCTCTTCGAGGCTTCCTCCCTTCTCTTGTCTTGGAAACTCTTCTCTGGCTTATCGTGGGTCTTAGCCTTAGCTGGGGCCTTCACCATTCTCTCTGCTCGTTCTAGCTCCTTTTTTCTTGGCTCTATCAAGGTTCGAAAAATGTCCTTGGTGTTGATGAAGTTTTCGACCTGAACCATGAACTCCCGCGGTGTACGGGAGTCATCCTTGCCAGTTCATCTATAAATTAGGACCGCGACCAAACCCATCTTAGAAGCGCCGTCAAGGTTATTTTCTCTTCTTGGTTGTTAGTTGTCATGCGCTCCTTGTCAAATCGGGTCAGGTGGGATTTTAGGCTTTCATCCTCCCCCTGTTTGACGGTGATGAGATACGCTACTGGACTCTGCCTCCTCTTACTTGACATGAACTGAGTAAAAAACAGTCTGGCTTGCTCCCCAAACTATCTACAAATTGGGCACCTGAAACACGAACCATACTCGTCCTAGCCTCTTCAAGCTCAGAGGAAATGATCTGCATGTCACCTTACTCGGGAAGCCATGCAGCATCATGTAAGCCTTAAAAGTTTCCAGGTGCTTTAGTGGATCCCTTCCTTAGTCGTACATTTCCATGGCTGGGACTCTAACCTTTGGTGGTAAGGGCACAACCATCACTTACTCTGTGTAAGGTAGGTTAGTACTTGTGAGCTGTTGGTCCACCAATGACGGCGTGCCCACCTTCATTGCAATCTCCTCATATTTTCTTTGGAGACTTCAGAGCTCATCCTAGATATTCTTTTGCTCCTCCTCCCTATTTAGTCCAGTCTGTGTGTTCCAGGACCCCATGTGCTCAGTAACGCTGGGCTTTGCTTCCTCATCCTGAACCTGTAGAGGTTTTTTGAGTTCCTTGTTTTCTCTGCGAAACGTTTGCACCTCGTCGGTCAGCTTCGTCACCCACTCCTCCATAGTTTTTCGCTTTGCTTCCATGGCTTCCTCTATGTCTCTTCTGAACTGTCCGAAATGGGTTGTCGCAAGCCTGTGAAATGCACGTTAGATCTATAAGGATTCAATAGACAGTGCCACTGTTAAAGTTGTGTTTTGTACGCCTTAGGAGCCAGGTTCCGGCAACTCAGGTTTTCAGATTTTGAGTTTGCAAAAGATAGGAAAGGAGGCAACTAAGAGAGGGCAGCCTTGGGACTGAGGAGTCTCCAATGCCAAATTTAGTTAATTCTTTTGAAAGTTTGTAAATAAATGAAAGAGTCTAGAGATCAGAGTTGTGGTGTGTAGCTCGAGTAGTGGTGCTATTAATGCGGCATGATTTTTTGATTTTGTTCACCCTGCTAGCGTCCTTCATGATCTGTTGATTCTCCTTCTGTTAGAGGATCGAGGGTTTCCCGTACATTACGTCCATTACACGGACAAGCACTCAAGAACTGGACGTTATTCGAGGGGTCTCCATGTTGACGAGTCTCATCTCTTGCAGCATGTTCCCTCACGCAAATTGCGTCTGAAAGAGCTTACACATGGGCAGAGTTGGAGACTTTACTTGTTATGGGCTAGGCCTTTGGTTCTTTCTCTTAATTGCTATTTTCTGGCCTGCAGAGAAAGGGGGAAAAATCCCCTTACACATGGGAAAGATTGTTCTTGGACAAACAATGGAATTCAGATAAAAACCATCGTCACAAAATCTCGATGATCAATGGAAATGCCAATAATGCTCAGAGTGATTATTGCCTCATTGATATATTTTTTAAAAAAAAAGGAAGAAAAAGGGAACCCCATTGCCCATAGGCTCGGAAAGTAGTGATCAAAATTAATTTTTATTGTAGAGATAAATCATCTAGCTAGGGATACGGCCTTTTATGAACTTATTTTAACTACAGATCAGCCATTGTTCCTCATTAGTCGTTGCACACCTTATGTGGATTATTTATTTTTCAAGCAAAACGTGCATTTTACATCATCATTGGTATTTCTCCTCTTCCCATTGAATTTTGCATGCATCCCGCTAAACCCACCCTCCTAGCTTTTTTATTTCGGCGAACAGTTAAAAAAGGTTTTCTGCAAGTTGTCCCCAAAGTTCTTCATTTCCTGGCAAGTCGTCTATTGTTTCCTTTTGGGTTCCCAAAGAAATTGTGTCTACTCTCTGAGGTTTCGCCATTAAACTGCTCAAAAATGGAGAAATGGTCTTAGGCGTCAGCCTCAAGAAAAAATGTGCAAAGCTCAATCCATAAAAATTCCCCATCTTCCAAAAAGAAATAAAAGAAGACTATATTTTGGAGAGGAAGTTAACATCCTTTTTACCCTAGTTTTTCAGGTGGCTTTAGAAACTTCAAAGGTTTCGTTTTCAGAACTTTTTTCCTTTCTAAGCTCCTTGAAGAGTCTCCAGCCGCATATCTTTGATTTTAATGCTTCAAAAGGAGAGGTAAGAATGAAGGCTCTTATCTGGTAGCCCTCAATCTATTATGTGAATTTAATGAAGTGGCTCACTGTATTCACCTATTATGCATGTTTAACTTGTTTTGCATCTTTCTTTTTGTTCTGTTTATGGTTGCTCACAGCGTTTACAGAGACAGCCTGAAGTGAGGCTTCTTCCAACGTTGTGAAGTAGAAGCCTTGAGCCTTTTGAAAATAGAAGGGATTTGTAGACCACTGCTTGATTGCTCATTTTCATTTTCCAAAAATTGGCATTCCAACAATGGAGGTAGAGAAATGCTTGGATCCTCAACTATGGCACACCTGTGCTGGAGGCATGGTTCAGATGCCTCCGGTTAACTCCAAGGTCTTCTTCTTCCGTCAGGGCCACGCTGAGCTTGTTTCGGCGAGGAGAGGCATTGTAATGAGTTGTTGGGCTAGAGGAGCTTGCTTCAACTAGGAGAGTCAAGAAAGGGGCTTGAGCTTCAACGAGAGGGGTAGAAGGGAGATGAAACTGGAAATCATGGGACTGAGGGCTTCGAGAGAAGATGCAAATTAGGAACCGGTTCAATCTAAGTTAGTGAACCCGGTCTACACATAAGGTGTAGGGTGTCTGTTCGGGAGATCGGCTAATGGCCATTTTTTTTCTTATGAACTGTATATTCTTTGTTTAGAGCGAGAGATTCTTTCAACTTTTCTTGACTTCTAATGGCATTGCAGTTCCCAAAAGGTTGTCTTTTTTCCGTAGGTTAGCTTATTAAAAGCTTTCCTAATCGGAAAAGATAATGATAAAGAACAATTTGATGCTGAAATGTGTGTTTTATTTGACTGTCCATAGAATCCACATACGATTCGACTAATTTTGGTCCAAAAATCTTACTATTTGTTTTCTTCATTAATGCAAACCGCATGAGATAAACTCATTTGGGCACCCCTTAAATGTGATAGATCGGTTGGTAAAAGGTTAAAAAATCCTTGCCAGATGATATAATTTAATACTAATTTTCATGCTAGTCATACTCATTATTTTATAAGAAAAATAAATGTAAATAAGCACCTCTATATATAACCATTTGTCAACAAATGATATAAATGAAAAGTTATATCTTCAAGTCGATATGTAGAGTACACTTAGTAAGGTACTTATATGATATAATTTAATTTAGAATATAAATTTTAAATTTTACAAATCAAATTTTAAAAGATAAGTTATATAAATGTACTCTATCGACTTAAAAATAAAATACATGTATTTATCTATTTCATTCTGATAGATATTGAAGGAATTAAAAATGATAATGACGCAGCCAATATGATGAGAAGACAACAAAAAACGAGGACAAATATATCTTGGGGTAGTAGTGCTACTATGCTCCCTCAATTTGCCTACTTGTTTTGCTCCTAGTGTAAATTGCACTTCTTCTTTTTTCAAACATGTTTAAACACTTTTTTTTTTTAAAAAAAAAATTCAAAATACTAATAGTAACTTTCTTAATCAATATGCAAAATGTTTTTTTTAAAAAAATTAAATGTATGAGTGGACAAAATAAGAGGGCAAACTGAGAGATATACTAGTATTACTCTATATCTTGTCATTGAAATGGTGTGCCCCGAATATCATAATGAAGGAGTGCTCCAAACCCAAAGTCACTGTCGAATTTAAGGTATGCATAAAGTTGGAAGATCTTATGTGTATAATTTGTGATGACTCTGTTTTCAGAATTCATCTCATCTCAAATTTTTATACAAAATAAAATAAATAATTCAACTCTTTCAAATTCCTAAACAAAAATAATATTATAAATATATATTCTAATAATATTTTATTCAATTTTCATCTAAATTCATCTCATCTCATCTATAAAAACAAACGAGACTAGTTTTGAATGTTAATAATATCTCAAATCATCTATAAATAATAATAATAAATAGTTGCAAATTATTTATAAATAATAATGTAATAATTTAAAAATAGTTCAAAACATTTGTATAGATGATGCATGCAACGAGAAAGGGATATATGGGTTACGTGAAAGGGATTAGAGTTGCCAACAAAATATTACAACGCAGGTTTTGGAAAGCAACCCTTTATACAAATTGATAGAGATGGGCAGATTGTCAGAAAGCTGTAATTAGCTAGGAAAGGTATAAAATTAAGTGCTCATTCCTAATTAATTACCTCATTTTTAAAGTGATCGCTAATTCTCAACGCAATTGATGCTGAATGGTTATTCAAATAGTTATTACAATTTTTGCGGCACAATTATAAGTTTTTGCGGCTAAATTCAAGCGACGAAAAAAGAAAACTGGCACAATTTGAATTTTTGCATCTAAATTCGAGTAACACAAAAAGAAGACATTTGGGTTGTTTTTAAAGTGGTCACTAATTTTTGACGCAACTGGTATCGAACGGTTATTCAAATAGTTATTACAACTTTTAGCTTTTACGGCATAATTATAAATTTTTGCGTCTAAATTCAAGCGACGCAAAAAAGAAATTTATTGTGGCACAATTTGAATTTTATGTGTCTAAATTCGAGAGGTGCAAAAAGAGGATATTTGCATTGTTTTTAAAGTGGTCGCTAAATTTTGATGCAACTGATGCCAAAATAAACTGGTGTGTTTTCCTATCAGTGGCTTGTGGCTTGATGGCACAAGACCCACATCTCCCAAATGGAGATCATGGGTTCGACCCCTCTCCCCCCAATGTATAAAAAAAATGGTGTGTTTTCCATTCCCCCTTCCTTGATTTGAATTCCTTACCCTAAAAACGCCTCCATCTCTCTTATTTCCCACACCAAACAGCCCCCCGGTCTTCTCTCTCACCAGCTCTTCTCTTCCCCTGCCTCTCTCTCTCTCTCTCTCTCTCTCTCTCTATATCCCCTTTTGGCCTCCTCAAAATACCTTATGCTTCCCAACCCCAGCCAATTCCATCACCCATCACCCGGACTTAGAAGTACTGACCATCTTGCGTTGATTTGTAAGTAATGCTAAAAAGTAATTCTAATCATGCTTTTTGCGAAGATTTTAGGTGACTGTAAAATGCTATTTTTCTTGTAGTGAATTTCTAAGATGAATGAAAATTGGCGACAACATAATGTGAGGTGTAGGACGTCCAAACTTATTAAAGTCATCTGTATATTGAATTTTAGTAATTTAAGAGTGTAAATAATGTATCAAATTTGATAATTTGATTTGAAAAAATATATAAAACACGTAGTAGTTATAAGAGAGTACAGTCGTCACTGCAAAGTAGTACGTTATAGTTTTGATTCTGGCCTGGTTTCACTTTATAAACCACAGAGAGGGCAGTTTTGGTTCTAAAAATTCTTCACCAGAAGTGACTTCAGTGATCACGTACTGATCACCCTCCCCCCCTTCCTCATCACCAAAAAATCTATTGCCTAATAAATCCTCGAATCTGCAATAAGTGAATTTAAACTGGTACCGGCCGTGAGCTCATGTCCAGTACGTGGCAGGAAGTCGTTCACTACATACTACTTAAAATTTTCCGGTGGCCGATTAATTGACGTGCACTAATTTTTCTTAGTGACATGGAAATATCAGTTGTTAGCATGCACGCATTCTATATATATTAGTGGCCGGTGCATTCTATATATAATATCAGTTTTTTATTATATATAAATCGAGTACTGAAAGATATAATCGTTTACAGAAAAGAAAAACATCACGTATATATAACACTTCTGACTGTTAACCTATCTGCCATGAGGTAGCTTTACGATAAGCATTTGGATGTAACCGGGATTTATTATTGTTTCAAAATGGATATAGAGTTCTATTATATTATCATGATTACAAATTGGCATTACAATTCATGTATCATGTGCACATACAAGTACTTTGTAAAAAAGTAGGTCTTACTAATAAAGAATAGTTTTTTTACACTTTTTTTGGGTAGCATCCACATTTTTTACAAGGGATTGTGTGAGACTTATTTATTTGAGACTTGTACAAATCATTTCTCTAAGATGAAACAAAACCATGACAGATTTTTAAGACACAAGTTCAACCCAACCCAATGTTCATGATCTTGATCTTAATGATCATCATCAAATTCACAACTTTTTTTTTTCTATACAAGCATTTCATAGATAAACTAAGCGGTTACAAGATACTAGATTCAATGTGAGATTCCCCAACAATCATCCCAAAATAAACAAATGAAACACAAAAGAGAGAAAAAAAGAAAAAGAAAAAAGGGATCTAGAGCCAAAAATTTGGTAGACTATCAAACTACGACTAAAAGTCGCAGTGAAATTTTGTGTGCTACATTTTGTTGGTCTGGACTGGCTGAAAGAGACTTTCACGACT
>QEOT01003718.1:7886-21565 GCA_003123785.1 Pterocarya stenoptera | reverse complement strand
TATATGCAATACCTGTACCGGACCAGTGACCGATACGGCAAATACCGGCCGTACCAACCAATACGGTACGGTATTTAAAACAATGGTTTAGAGTACAAGAAAAACCTGATACATAAAATAGGTCTTATATAGTTATTTGAGTGAATATCTCATGTAGCATTAAATATACTCAATAAATGATTCAAGATCCACTTAATTTATTTATGTAACTCTCGCTCTAAATCTCAAAATAAGTTTTATTTTTACAACCTCCTGCCTAGGGTCCTGTTTAGATGTTAAGCTGAGTTGAGTTCTTTATGAATAATAATGAGTTGAGATAGTAGAGTAGTTTTGTGGAGTCTACCTAAGATGAGATTAGATATATTTGGATCTTAAGATAAATTTAAATTTAGTTATGAGAAGTTGAAAAAGGTTAACGTTGTGAGTTATGCATGTAAAGTGGTGTTGAGTTGAAAAATGTTTGGGGTCCCACGTGTAAAGAGATTTTGAGTTAAGATAAAGTTAATAATTTGATAATTGGGTGTTTGGATGTTAGCTTCAGCTTAAAATTAGTCAGTCCAAGTTTCAAATGGGGTATTTCTTTAACTTCATCTTGGTTGATTGGAGAATTTTCCATCATCAAATCACCAGCTCTTTATGTTAAATATTTTAACATGAACGTTAATGATCGGATCTTCAATTTTCTATGATCTATAATAATAAAATAATAATAATTGAAAGTCGTACATTTTTCCATACTAATTTGATGAAGAATCTGGCCTAACTATGAAATAAAAATCACCCTAACAACTTAGTCCCACAAGCGTCTCTCAATGGGACAATTAAGGTTAATACTATAATACTAATTGGGTTTCAATTCATGTATATTGTAGACATTATCTTGTCATCTTTCATCTATACTATTTAATGTACATATAAAGTGGAAAGACAAGAATACAAAAACAACTATAATAAATATATTTCAATGTCCAGTAACAAAATACTCAGCAGATCAATGATCTCTTTAATATGTTCACATCATGGGTATAAGCATATGACCCATTTTTTCAACATATCCTGTAAAGTATAATTATTAACATACTATTGTTATGGACATATTTGTTTCTGTACTTTCTCCTAAACACTTAGGTATTTAAAATTTTATTAAATATTTATCATTTGGAGAAAAATATTCTAAAGAATTCTTACAATGCTTCTTAGCGGCTAAGCTATAAGTTGACAATTCTAAGTTCTAAAATAAACTTCCTCAATCAGATACCAAACATTGTGGCCTCAAAGCATACCACAAACTCAGTCCCTATTGTACATGAAGCAGTAAGAGATTTACCTCATATTTTTCCATAAAATAATTCTACTAGATAGCAAAATATATAACCATAACTATATTTTTCATCATTAGAGTAACTTCACAAAATAGGACTTGAATATCTAGCCAGTTACTTTAAGAGTATCAGTTCTTCTTAAGGCAATAATATAATCTTTAATTTCTTGCAAATAACTTTACACTCTTTTCACAACTTTTGGGTCAAACATCATTGGATTACTTTAGCAACAACCAAGAATGTCAACTGAAAAACTGATTCTAAAGCATATACAAGTTTGTACAATCATCAAATTTATTATAACAATCATGTATAGAATTTTCTGAACAGCCTATTCAATTCGAGGACACTGTATAATACTAAGCATGTCACATTTTATTTTTAAAGCATCTATTGAATAATAATTCTTCATGTAAAATCTTTCAAAACTATGCAACTATAATGAGACAATCCTAACATTTATCGTCTTGGTATTAAAATTCAAGCCTAATTACGAATAATATCTTATTCTTAAATTTTATTTTTAAAGTTATTTACAGACATAATTTTAATGTCATATTACAAACCAAGATTCATATTGGCCAAAAAGTCATATACATGCATGACCATAAATATAAATATATTCCCACTTATATTAGGGTATACACATTAACAATAAATATTTTTCTTAAATCCAAAAACAATATTGGTATTATCATATTTCATACGCCAATTTTTAAAAAATCAGTTACCTTTTCTAAGTAATCATTTTATTCGTTGTGGACTTCATACTTTCACTCTAATTGTTTTCACATCTATTTGATATAACTTTATACCATAATGAGCTATTAATGTCATAGTGATCCTTAATGAGTTCTTTCGAGTTTCTTAGAAATCTTTTTCTAATCAATGCTCATTTTTTAGTGAAATCCTTAATTACAAGTCTGACTTTATATCGTTCAACATTACCTTTAAAGTCATGGTTTTATCTCCAACACCCATTTACGTCCGACTTTTTATACATTTCAGACAATTTAGATAAAATTATAGACTTTACATTGATTCATGGATTTCAGTCAATCTTTTATGCATCGATTTTTTATAAAATCACTTATTTCTATAACTTATGAAAATATAAGCAAACCTTCATTTATTTCTATGTCAAATTCAAATTTTGAAAATACACCACGTAACCTAACCAAAATTTAAATCAAGAAGATCATATGAGGTTACCTGTTCTGATTTCTCCATGGCCAATTATTCAGCGGTGTTTCTCTGATGAGTTAGATAATCATTTACTTGTTGTTTTATGTTATCATTAAAATAATCAAAAAATGAACTATAAGCATTTTCGAAGTACAAGAATGCACTTTATAACAATCGCATCTCTAGTTTCTATACTCCCACTGGTTTTGCCAACTATAAGGAATTTGACATTTCAATTTTCTTAAAATTCAAACTATGAATAGAGACAATACAACTTAAATCATTTGAATCTCTCTGAGTAATCAATAATATACTCATTAACTATTATACGATCCAACTCTCTTTCATTTGGATTGTAAAGTCTTACTTTATATTGACTATTCATACATATATATACCTTAAATCAAACATTCTATCACTCCACAACTCAAAATAAATCTTTGAGACTAGTTACTAGGAACACAATTTAAGATATATGTTATTATCTTTAATAGTTTTACTGTACATCTTTTCAAGAAGTTAACAAAATATGTCACAGTTATGGCTTGACTCATAATACTTTTCCTAGCACTCATTACTTTAATCCAATTCAATTATTTTTACATTTCTATCTGACTACAGTTCCTCCCCATAAGAAGTACCTCAATAATTACTAATGACTTAAGACTTCTAATGTAGCAGATAGATACATTCATTTATGCAAACTTTTATGTCACAAATTATGTTTCAAATTCTATGCCACAAATTGTAAAACAATTTCATAAATCATTTTTTCATTTGGTTCCAATACATGCCTCATAAGTGAAAATGAAAAACTTTTAACAAAAACACTATTATGAAAGCATGAAAAATAAAAATTTTATTGGAAGGAAAAATGGAACAAACATAAATGGCAGTTTGAAACAATTTAAAATTTTGAACATTTATGCTTGAGTTCAGCTACTAAAATAAGTATCAATATTTATAGAGTTAGATTTGAATCTTATACAGACAAAATAAATATAAACACTTGCACTCAACTTTAATCTAATAAGAATGTATAAAACTGTATAAGATCTAATTTAAAACTTATACGAAAAAAAGTTTACCCTTCCCTTCGAATCATATCTTATGTTTAGGGCACTTAAAATCTTTACGTGTTTTTGTTTCTTTCAAACTTCAATTGACATAATTGTTATATTTTCATTTCCATCATTTCCTTCCTTTCCCAAAAGATACAAATGATTTTTCATACAAATTAGCAAAATAAGTTTATATCTAGCTGCAACCATGCTACCAACCTGTTCATATCTCATTACTTTAATAAAATAATAATGCCTCTAAAGTAAACTATTATGTACAAAACTAAGAAATTCATATAGTTTAATATGTAGTAATTAATTCAATCTTCTTAAATATTGTACTTTTCTGAACTTTATCACTATTCTCAATAATAATTGATGTTAGACTTAAACTAGACAAACCAGGGTCTAAAACTCTTAGTGTAAATTTGGCATGCTCATATTTCTCTAAATTAGAGTCCATTATGTACAAAAAATCTTGGGAAGATATTTGAATACTTACTACAAAAAAAAGCACTTTAATCCCATGAATACTTTGAATTCAACACTCACAAATAATAATAGAATTTAAGTCATTATGGATGAACTAATAGTGTCATCTAGAACTCTATTTTAGGAGTAAACCCCAACATACAAAATATCCCGTTTAATTAAAAATTATGTGGACGAACTAGTTGTATCATCAGAATTCTCATTTGAGAGTAAACTCTGACATACAATGTATTCCCTCCAACCTTAAATTATGTGGATGAACTAGCTGGATCACCAAAATTCTCATTTGGGAATAAACTTTGGCATACAAACTGTTCACCCCAACTTTACTTTGATGGATGAATTAGTAATCTCATCAAAATCCTCCTTTGGGAGTAGATATTGACACACAAATTGTTCACTCTAACTTTACTTTAATGAATGAACTAGTAGTGTCATCAAAATTTTCATTTGGGAGTGGATCTTGACACAAATTGTTCACTCTAACTTTACTATGATGGATAAACTAGTAGTACCATCAAAATCCTCTTTTGGGAGTATATATTGACACACAAATTGTTCACTCCAACTTTCCTTTAAATGAATGAACTAATAGTATCATCAAAATCGTCATTTGGAAGTAAATCTTAATAAAATTGTTCATTCTAACTTTACTTTAATGAATGAACTAGTAGTGTAATCAAAATCTTCATTTGGGAGTAGATCTTGGCACACAAAATTGTTCACTCCACCAAATCTACCTTACTATGGAGTTAATGATTTTTCACCAAAATTTAAAAAAATCTTGTACCTTTGGGCAACCTTTTTTTTTTTAAATTTTGATATAAATCATTTGCTCCATATTGGATAAACAATTATATATGACATAATAATTTAAATTAGAGCCAAAATAAATATTAAAGAATTCATACATGTATTTAACAATAATAACATGTATATAAAAGAAAAATAAAATTTAATACATGTATTTAACAATAATAACATGCACATAAAAGAAAATAGAATTTAATTTTTTTTCTTTCTTTTAATGGGCTGGGCCACAACAATGGCCGATTTATACTGGCCTGTTGGATTTTCTTTGCTTTATCTCAAACTGAGCCAAAGCCCACAGCCCGACCCCATAGTCCATTCTGTTTTGAAAGAAAAAATCATAGGCTCTTTCTTCTTCCTTCAACAACCGCCGCACCAGAGTTCTTCCAACTCTGGGTTGCCACAACTGCAGGCATCGCTGGTGAGGAGAGGACAGCTTGGTGTCCTTGGCCTTCCCCCCGCCAACGTCAAACTCACTGCCTCCCCCCCCCCTTTTTACCAGAATACCGCCATGATCAGTGGGCTTTAAAGCCATCTGTCGTCGTTACAAAGGCGCCAGCCAGGAGGTTCTCAACCTCCTTTCGGCACCAAACATTGTATTTCATAGTATTATTTTCTAAAAAAACCCATCTCAGATATGGATCAAGCCACCATGCCTTGTTTCTTTTGTATCAACAGAAACCCACAGAAAATTCTTATCAGTCAATCGGGGCTTCTCAGTCCCTTTACGCTGCCTTTTAAAGCCGTCATACGTCCCAAGTCACTGGTAAGGGATTTCGGCCATCTTACCCCATATACTTTCAACACATACAGCGGCTCCTCAACTACCAACACAGTGTAAACAATGAAAGAGAAAATAAAATAAATCCCAAGCAAAGATTGAAGCAGATGCTTCAATACATCGTGGAATCGTGAACAATCACGTGAGAATTTTTCTTTTACAGAAATATATCAACATAAAATGGGAGAAGTACACGGTATTGTGATGTTAAAATAATAAACGATAATATCAAATCTATATTTTATCGAGACCATAAAAAATCTATAACCTAAAGCTCTGATGCTACATGTTAAATACTTAAACATGAACGTTAATAATAAGATCTTCAATTTTCTATTATCCATAATAATAAAATAATAATAATTGAAAAACGTACTTTTCTTTATCTCTCTCTAATTCGATGAAGAATCTTACATGACTATGAGAAAATGATCATCCTAGTAATCTAGCCTCATAAGTGTCTTACGATGGCTAGAGGCACAATGATATTGTAGGTGAGAATTCTTAACCTTTCAGTACTATTTATAGACTTATGATCATTAAGAAATTTAAAAACTTTGTATCTCACTGCGATTAAATATAAAGTTAATCTTACTGATTAAATTAATCTTATTCTATTATGATTTATCAATTAAGTGATAAGGATAAAATTATTCTAAACCTATCAAAATATGGGTGCGTGGACGTAAAATAAAACTCTTATCACTTTATCGCGCGCATTGGTGAAGATCTTAAATGGGAGAGAGCAATCGTGCATGTTGCAGAAGGTTACTGTTCTATGAGTGACATCTCCTCCTCTCACAGAGTCAAATGCTTAATGACATATGTTCTGTCCAGTTGTGACACAGCATATATCGTTGTTTGTAAGTATCATGTTTTAGCTAGGAATCCAAGGACTGATTTCCTTTACAAGATCATTGATTTTCTTCTTAATTAAGAAGGCAATCTTCCCTCGAATCACTGGGTCCAACCAACCATGCATGCCTTTGAATTAAGCAGCAATCACCGGCGACCGTCCAGATATAACTTTCCCGACCACATTAAAAGCCCAACAGCAACGCGTTATATTTACGAGGTCGACTCTAGCAACGGTTTCTGACACAGGAATTAGGAAGACTTTAAAATCCCAACAGCAGTCAACCCCCCGCCCACACTCTTTTATCTTTTGCTAGCTCCTCCGTGTCTGATCTGTAAGAGAATATAGTTGACCACTGCTCCCGGCCTCCCACCGCTATTTTATTCTGTTTTTCAACTTCCACCAACATATGAATTAAGAAACGGTAGCTAGCTGCTAGCTAGCATGATGGTCCAGCTCCAGATTTTGTTAATTTCAACCACCGTTTGACCTGATAGAGCTGTCCCTGTGACAGATAAAAAGCGATTTATTAGTATAATATGACATGATGTTCCATTTGTATAGTACTGGATTATGTAAATATAAATATAAAATTTATATAATATGACATGATTTTATATTCGGTTAATTCACTCAAAATTTCTCATTAGATTATTCATCTATTAGTTAAAAATAATAATAATAAATTATAAATTTAATAAATTTTTTTAAAATTTTTTTGTTCTATTAGTATTTTTTCTAAATTAAGAGCTATATAGAAATATTAATATTATACAATATGAGACATGGAATATACAACCATTCATGATACAAACATTAATTGAAAAATTAATACAATTGTTCAGTATACAACAATTAATGCTCTCAATGCTACAGGGAAAATTTTGAGTTTAACAATTACTACTATTAATGCAACAAGGAAAAAAAGGAATGACGACGAAACACAAGTGCTATTGGAGAGGAAGAACATATGAGAAGAAATGAAGGAAAAAAAAAAACAGAGAGAGAGAGAGAGTTGAGTAGAAGCCAAAACCGAGAGAAGAAAGAGAGCTTGCAAGAAAGAAAATATTGTTTATTCCCTTTGGTCAAGCTACAATGACTATCAAATATGACCTAAAGAACTAATTTACTGTAGCTAAAAGTTTATCCATTTTTCAATTTGCATAATCCAATACAACATATTTTAAGATTCCATTAACCAAACCCTTTGCATTTGCATAATCCATTCAGAGTGCAAACAATGAGTTTCGAGAACCCAATACAATGTTTTAAAAACAACAGAAATCATAGTACCTTTATGGTATGAAATTCCTAAATGGTCTTAGACCCGGGCCCTCAATATCGTATCTTTCTATCCTCGATTTGATACTCATTAGGTTTATGTTCGAGTACATGGGTTTCGGCCCAGTAAATGATAAAACCTCGGCCTTGTTTTTATTTGGGCCTAGCCTAGCTTACTCAATTGGATCTATACACACGATTTGTTGAGTCTTGAGGCCCAATCTCCGTAGCTAGCTTCGACATTGTTGAGCGCTAGAAATTTTCCCTCAGTCCCGAATCCCTACCACCCAAAAAAGCATTTGAACAAATATGATACGCCAATTTTATTTAAGTTTGGTTTATTTTGTTTATTTATCTTTTTATGGTTGCTGCGACATCCACCGAGAGGAGCCACCGACAACCGAATGGCTAAACTCTTTTTTTATTTTTTTAAAACATTTTTTAAACCCTTTTAAACTTTTTTTAAAACTATTTACAAATTAAAAAATATTTATTTCATCATTAAGTAAAAAAATAAAAAAAACAAATCGGTAGCTTTTCACGGTGATATTCCTTGGTGGGAATATCGTTTTCCTTTTTTTCTTGGATGTGTGTTGTTATAAAAATGAATGAATGAGATAAATTTTTGTGAGCTAATTAATAGATATCGGGAGTTCATTTTTTAACATGATATAATCTAGTAAAAGAATTTAAACTCAACTTGTTATAGCTACTCTTGTGAAAATGGCTTCAAGTTTTCATGTGGCCTATTGAAGATAATATCCAATCAATAATTTGATATGATCATGATTTCATTATATAATTATCAAATCAATGCATTTAATTTTCATAATTATCAAATTAAAAGATTTGATTTTCAAATATATTTACCTTATTCATCTCAATGTAATTTGCTATAAATAAGAACAAAAACTATACTCAACTTCTATTTCATAGACACACACTGCATACCTGAGTTGGAGAATCGGACCGGTCAACCACATCACGGTCCAAAGAAGCCCCTCCCTCAACCTGACGATTTCCCTTTCTTTCCTCCCTCAAATCCCTTTCTCCCCCTCTCGAAACCTTCAAAAAAATCCTCCCAGCAAGCACCCCCTCACACCGTCACCCCTTGACGGAGCCATTGTCACCCTCATTTTCACCCATTTCTCCCCTCCCTTAGATCCCTTTCTCCCCCTCACAAAACCCTCAAGAAAATCCTCCCAATGAACACTTTCATTTTTTGTCACTCCTCCAGTCCTCACCCTTTCAATTGGGCGGTGAGATAGATGAAGAACATGATGAAAATGAGGGCTCCAAAGAGGAGTAAGCATATAGTTCTAGATGGATAGAACTGCGAGGGTTTGTCCTTTTTCCATGCATTTGCCATGAAAGATAAATTCAAGGCTCGTAAAGAAATACAATATAGGAAATGTTTGAATGAATTCTTTATTGATTTGATTGAATTGTGCTTGCAGGTTTACAGCATTATATATAAAAACAATTATAACTAATCTCCTAAATATTTGCAACACATTTTATACAGCTATACAATTATCTTTAAATATCAGCAAGGATCACGTGGAGATAATGGCAAGAATCTCGTGTAGATAGTGACAATGTTATCTTAGGTTATATGCAAGTATAGCAGACTTGATTTCTTAGTCTTCAGCAAAATCTTTACTGGAACGATTCTCCTGATCTTCAGCAATGATTTGAGAGGAAATCACTCGATCTTCTACACGCACCCTCAATCTGAAGGGGAGATCACGGACATTCAGATTGTTCTTGACAGCTACAAATTTCTTTGGTGATAGAGGCTTTGTGAGTGCATCTACGAGCTGGTCGTGGCTTGAAATAAATTGAACTTTCAATTGTTTCTGATTAACTTGATCTCGAACAAAGTGGAAGTCCATATCTATGTGTTTTCTTTGGGCATGAAATACTGGATTTGATTTAAGATACGTAACACCAATGTTGTCGCACCAAAGAGTAGGTAGTTGTCGAAGTGAAATTCCCAGCTCATGTAAAATTGATTTTATTTACATTAGCTCAGCTACCGTGCTTGCTAAAGCTTTGTATTCAGCCTCAATGCTGTTACATGCCACTGTTGGTTGTTGCTTACAACTCCATGAGATCAAGTTTGGTCCTTGCAAAATACAATGAGCTCCTACTAATCTTCTGTCATCGCGGTCTGCTGCCCAGTCCAAGTTGGAGAAAGCTTGAAGATCAAGATTTGCACCTTTTGAGATTAACAAACCCATTGAAACAGTATATTGGAGATAGCGAAGTATTCGCTTAATAGCTTGCCAATGTGTGTCAAGAGGATTATGCATGAATTTGCTAACTTTGTGGACTGCAAAGGCCAGGTCAGGCCTTGTAAAAGCAAGATATTGCATACTTCCAACTATGCTTCTGTAAAGATTAGCATCGGCACATGCTTTGCCATCTAAGGTAGTAAGAGTGCAAGTTGAAGCCATCAGACTTGAGCATGGTTTTGCTTGATCCATGTTGCTCTTTTTGAGTAAATCAACTATGTATTTCCTTTGTGTGAGATAGATACCTTCTTGGCATCTGAGAGTTTCGACACCAAGAAAATAATTCAGCAACCCCAGTTCTTTGATAGCAAAGTCTGTCTTCAAGCTTTGAATGACTCGGTTGATGATGGCTGAACTTGATCCGGTGATTAATATATCATCGACATAAATTAAAACATAAACAGTAGCAGTTTTTGTTTTAAAAATGAGCAATGATCTATTAGCTTTGCTTTCATGAAAATTTAGTGATTTGAGCTTGTCTGAGAGCTTAGAAAACCAAGCTCTTGGAGCTTACCACAATCTATACAATGACTTATGCAACTTATAGACATGATTTGGAAAGTGAGGATGAATAAAACCTTGTGGTTGTGTCATGAAGACGTCCTCATGTAAATCACCATGCAAGAATGTATTTTGCACATCAATTTGTTGTATAGGCCAGTCCTGAGTGACCGCAATTGAAAAAACCAATCTAATTGTAGCATGCTTGATAACCGGACTAAAGGTTTCTGAAAAATCAATACCTTCTTGTTGATGAAAACCTTTGGCGACTAGTCGAGCTTTGTGACGCTCTATAGTCCCATCAGCTTTCCTTTTGATTTGGTAAACCCACCGACAGCCAACAATGTTTGCATTTGGTGATTTCTGAACCAAGGACCAAGTTCCATTGTGAAGCAATGCATTGAATTCTTTGTCCATGGCTTCTCTCCAATAAATGGATTTGGATGCTTCAGTAAAGCAGGTTGGTTTTGTGACTATGGAGCTTTCGGCCAGCAATGCACAAGGTAGAGGATGTCGAATATAGTCATCCGAGTGCTTGCATGGTCTGTGAATGTTGCTTTTCGATTTAGTTGTCATTGGATGGTGATTGGAAATAGCAGGCACATAAAAAACTATTATGTTTTGTGGCAGATCCGAGACCAAGTCAGTATGGTGCGATGGAACTGTGGCATTCCGAGTGGTGATTGCTTCAGCTGAACCTGTAGGAAAAGACAAACAAGGTGCAGAAACAGATTTAATAGGACAATGGTCAGATTGCAAATCACTAGAACTGAGAGAATGGAAGAGATTGATGTTTTGAGGCATTGGAATAGATTGATGGTGAGAGAGTGAAGAAACATTTTCTTTGGTATAAAGGAAGAGATTCTCATAAAAAATTACATGCCTTGAGACATAGATTTTACCAGTAGATAAATCAAGACATTTTCAACCTTGATAACCAAGATTATAACCAATAAATAGACATGTTTTAGAGTGAAAATTTAGCTTGTTTGAATTGTAAGCATGTAGATTAAGCCAACATGCGCAACGAAAAACATGCATAAAGGAAAAATCAGGCATTCGATTATAAAGAATTTCAAATAGAGATTTTTGCTTCAAAACAGGTGTTGGCAACCTGTTTATGATGAAGGTTGCGGTTTGGAAAGCTTCTTCCCAATAAAGCATAGGTAAATGGGAGTGTGCTAACATGCTAAGGCCAACCTCAACAATATGGCGGTGTTTACGCTTGATAGAACCATTTTGCTGATGAGTGTAAGGGCATGCCAATCAATGATTGATTCCGGTTTGTTGAAAATAATTATGGAGACGTCGAAACTCACCTCCCCAATCAAATTGGATAGATTTAATTTTGCGTTCAAAGTATTTTTCAACATACGCTTGAAATTGAAGAAATATAGATTCAACATCGGATTTGAGTTTTATTGGAAATAGTCACACAAACTTGGAATAATCATCAAGGAAGCTAACATAATATTTAGCACCAGTAGTAGAAACAACAGATGTTGGTCCCCATACATTAGTAAAAATTAAATCAAGAGGAGAAGAAGAAACATTAAAAGATGACTTGAATGGCAAGTCATGACTTTTTGCCATTTGACATTCGGGGCACACTAAGTGATTTTTATTGGACTCAACTGGAACATTGATGAAAGAGAGAACTTTATTGACGATTGGTGTGGATGCATGTCCAAGACGACGATGCCAATTATGATGAGAAACACGAACGGTAGAGAAAGCTTGCGGACTACAAGACTGAGATGTGAATTGGTAGAGTCCATTAATAAGATGGCCGTGATAATGGACCTTCCCCAAGTAATCCTTGACAAGAAAGAATTTGTCATGAAACTTGAAATAAACATGATTATCAATACAAAACTTTTGGACAGATAACAAATTCTTATGAATTTCAGGAACGAGAATCACTTGATTAAGAACAAACGTAGAGTTAGAAGAGAAATTTTAGAGGAACCAGTTTTTGAGATTTGCAAACCTTGGCCATTGCCTACTTGAACCTGATCCATGCCCTGATAGTCATTATTCTGAAGGGTCAGATTGTTGAGATCATTAGTGATGTGATGCGTGGCACCAGTGTCAGCATGCCATTCTATGTCTGAAGTGCCAGTAGTAACCATAGTTTGTTTATTTTTTGGTTTTGGATCCTGATAAGACAAATTGAACCGAAAATAACACTTGCGGGCTGAGTGTCCTGGTATATTACAAACCTGATAGATTACTAAATTGTGATCAGTATTACGTGTGGTATTATTGTAATCAGCACGATTTGAGCAACCCAGTCCCCTAGAGCCGCCTCTGCCATGATTTTGGGATGGATAGTATTGTCGTTGGGCAATGTTGGCAGAGGTGGATTGAGTGAAGGATGACATATGATGTCGAGAAAGTCTAACTTCCGTGGTTAGCAAAAGCAAGTATATTTCCTCCATTGTGATTTTGTCAATGTGAGCCGAGATGGAGGCAACAAAGCTGTCATAGTCATGGCCTAATCCAACAAGAACATAGGTGACAACATCTTCACAACTCAGAGGTTGTCCTACAACAGCTAATTCATCAGTGAGCTTTTTAATAAATAGAAAATATTCTGTGGCAAATTTGCTGCCTTTCGTTGCTACTACCAGTTGGGTTTGGATCTGCACAGTTCGTGCATGAGATTGGGATGAAAATGTTTCATCCAAAGCATGCCACACAGCAGAAGAGGTAGTGTGATTTACTACTTGAGCAAGCACTTCTTCAGTGAGAGAAGACATAAGAGTACTAAGTATAAGATTATCTTGGCGCAGCCAATAAAAGTAGGCAGGATTGGGTGTTTCAGAAATTACATGTGTTTCTGGATGGGAAATAGAGACAAATTTTAAAGGTTTGGAAATGGTACCATCAAGATATCCAAAAAGGTCTTGGCATAGAAAATATGGTACCATTTGTGCCTTCCAAAGAATGTAATTATCGGGGCCGAGTTTGGCTATTACTATGTTGGACATAGTAAGAACAAAGGGAGATTGAGAACGTTGAATATTAAAGGTGGTAGAAGAAGAGGAAGAAGAGGAAGACATGGCTTGTAAACATTGGTCTTTTGACGGC
>QEOT01003715.1:782394-853883 GCA_003123785.1 Pterocarya stenoptera | reverse complement strand
AGCAATTGACATGGTGGACGCTGCTCCCGAAAACGTTGTCGAAACCATGACATCATCCAACGACCATAACAATATTAACGCAGCTCCCGGAAACATTGCCATAACCATGGGCTCATCCATTGACTCCGAAAAGCATCTAGCAGCTGATGATGACATGCAATTCCAGCTACCGTCAAAAGTAAGAGAACATGGGAGGAAGATAATGAAGAAGGAAGATAGCTGCAATATCTTCGATGGGAAATGGGTGTATGATCCAAAATCAAGTCCTCTATATCATGGATCACAGTGTCCATTTCTTAGTGACCAAGTTAGTTGCCAAAGGAATGGGAGGCCAGATTCTGAATACTTGAAATGGAGATGGGAAGCCAAGGGGTGTCAGATTCCGAGGTAATAAGTTTGACGTGTACCATCTTATTAATTTGTGTGTTTCTCTCTCTCTCTCTCTCTATCTCTCTATATATATATATTTATATTATGTCCATTTCTGACAAAGGTTGGTTTCCCAGGTTCAATGGTACAAACATGTTAGAGAGACTTAGAGATAAGAGAGTGGTTATAGTTGGGGACTCCATTAACAGAAACCATTGGGAGTCTCTTGTTTGCCTTCTTTACTCCGCTATTCCTTCCTCACGAGCTGAAATTGATATGGATGTAAACTTCAAGTCTTTTAGATCTACGGTAAGAGAGACCTGATTATTATTTCTTTATTGAATGGATTATAAGAGCATTAGCATTGACTTGGCAAAATACATATTTAAAATTTAATCAATATCACACTTTTTGACATTTATCTATTCCATTTAAATTCAATCCTCATATTGGATTAGCCATTCACTCTCTATCTAATAATAAAATATTATTAAATTAATAATTTATTTATTTAATTTATTTATATCACATTTTTATATAATTCTACCAATTTAATATTAATAATAATTATATTCTAATTAAATTAATATTAAAAAAATCATATTTTTAAAAGGCATTTAATGCTAATAACAAAAAATATTTAATTAAACTCATTTAAAATTCTATCTAAATTTCTTAATTAAAAACCAAATAGTATTTTTATTGGAGTAAGAAACTAATATTTTAATATTTGTTTAGAGTAAGAAATTATTATTTTAATGTTTGGTAAATCAATAGTGGTTCTCCATCTTTAGCCAACCACTGTAGTAAAAGTCTATCTTATTTTAGATTTGGCCAATCTAATGTAGAGTATTTTTGACATCAACTATCTAAATTTTAGTTAACTTTTTCATTTGACTATATAACTTATGCTATATAACAGCCAAATTAAGGACGTTAACAAGATTCCTGTAATTCTAACACAACAGGAGTATAATTGTTCTGTGGAGTACTATTGGAGCCCCTTTCTAGTGCAACTAAAGCAAAACCAAGAACTTGGTCGGGTTCTCACGCTAGACAAATTATCAGACTGGGAAAGGAGTTGTCGTGGCGCTGATGTTATGATATTTAACTCTGGTCACTGGTGGCTTCACAACGTCCAGAGGTAAGCTTTTAATCTTTTTAAGATAAATCATCTAATATTATATTACAAAATTTTCAAAATCTCATATAAAATATATTAAAAAGTAATTCAATTTTTATAAATTATAAAAAAATATATTAAAAAAATATATTTTAATAATATTTTAATCAACTTTCAACTTTTTATCTCATCTAATTTGTATAACCAAACGAGTCCGTTATTAATGAAATTAGTTTCATAACCTGCATCATAGTCCTTGGGAAGGGGATTTATAACAGGAGAGGCTTGCAGGTGGGAATTGTTTCAATATAGAGGAAAGCTTTGGGACAACATGAAGATTCGTTCAGCATTTCTGAAGGCAATGAAGACCTGGGCTCGTTGGATTGATCACAACGTAGATAAGAGCAGTACAAAGATATTTTTTCGAGGCTTAACAGCACTACACTATAGTAAAGAGTGGTGTTACAATCGAAAACAACCCATTAAGGATGAGTCCTTTCAATTTCTCAATCCAATTGGAGACATAGTTGAGAGTATAATTGGACGCATGAGGACACCAGTAACGTACCTGAATGTCACAAAACTAACTCAGTATCGAATAGATGCACATACATCTGTTTATACAATAAGGCAAGGGAAGCTTCTGACACCAAAGCAACGAAGAAAACCACATTCCTATGCTGATTGCAGTCACTGGTGCTTGCCCGGAGTGCCGGATACATGGAACAGTCTACTGTATGCATCTATGGTCATGGAGGACAACTCTAGTGACAGTACTTTTAGTATTTAATATATGGCCATTTGCTGTTTTATTGATGTCTAGCTAAATAGATGCTGCCTAAATTGAACTGCTTTGTAGAGCGTTCAGAACGAGTTCTGGCGCAAATTAGTTAGGACTTGTCTACTTTTTTAGTTATTTCGGTATGTAAATTTAATTATTGGATTTTTGTATTGAAGATTTGTCAATTTATCAATTTCAATGAAAAACATGTATTAATTAACATTAGATTGTTGAGGGAAAAAAAAAAAAAAAAAAGCAGTAGTCCATTTCATCTTTATAACACTCCGCTCCCTAGCATTAATAATAAAGTCACTTTTAAAAATTATCGAGAGCTGGAGTGCTACTACTGAATCTTGATTTAAAAGTATTTCTTTTATTCTTAAGAAAGCGTCAAGTACAATGATTCTATCCATAAAATAATTCTTTATTAAAATAATGAGATCATAAAAGAGAGTGCGTGGAAGTATTTATAAAAAATTCTCAAAGCTCATGCAATAAAAATCATAACTTAAAATCTATGTACATGATCTAGGCCACTGTCATGCCTCCCTGGACTAAGTCCCGTCCTGCAGTTCTATTGTCAAAATTATCCTAACTTGGGGTGGTTTAAAACTATATATAAAAAATAAATAAATAAATAAAAGCTAAAATGAGTGGATGCCTTAGCAAGAAACTCATCATAACGTAAACATACTTAACATAAAATTTTTCAAAAAAATATTTTATACTGAAAACTTAAAATCATGATTATTCATACATATGCTTATGCTCTGCATGACTTATCTTGAATTATCTTACTTATCATACTTATCTTACGGGCCCACCCACTTAACCCTGTGTATAAGGTTGTGCACCGACCCTACATTCTACGGCCACAAGGGGAGCCATTAATACTATTCTAGCATATTATGGTGGACCACGCGCTTAGCTCCATGGCTTGCACATCCACCCATAAATCGCATTTGTTTCACAAATCTAAATGATCATCTGATTAACTATTATGAGCTTATCTTACACTTAATTTTGTGAAAGCTTACTTGGCTTATGCAATATGAGATGCATAATACATACATAACTATAATATGTAGAATGAAACATGATGAATGATGTGCTTGCAAATATCATGACATGCATGGTACGTAAACACTGGCTTCGAAAGAATTGGCTTTAATAATAATATATATAGCTAGCTAATATATGTTAATCTTAATTTATGATCAAGCTACTTACTTTGCAGTGTTGCTTCCTAAAATTTTTGACACAAAATTGATCATAGCGTTGGACTTGGAGGTTTGTGATTTTTTTTTTTTTTTTCCAAATAACATGCGAAACATAGATATTTATAGAGAGATTTGGGGAGGGTGACAACCAATCTGAGTTACACTCGGTTAAAGAGTTTTAATATGAAAATGACTAGTAGAGTTATATCCCTATTGGAATAGAATACTGACGAGTTCGAGTTAGACTCGGTTAGATCATTAAAGAAGAGAGTTTGAATTTAAAAATATGATCTAGTAGTTCATTTAATGTTGAATTGGCAGTAACTAAGATTGCGTAGGAGACTTCATTCAGTGATGATTTTCAATTGAAATAAATTTTTAATGGCCAATCTTTAAATTTTAAAAGGAGTCTAGCTTGTTTAATAAATAAGAAATGAGATTTAACCTAGTTATTAAATCTAATTAAAGTTCCTAATCAATCTCAATAATTTATCGTTCGTAAGCTTATTCAATATGACTTATTAAATAAATTTAGACCTAATAAAAATTATTAATATCTCGACATTAGAATTATTGGGCAGGTCGTTACAATCTTTCATTAGTCGGAGGGTAAGAAACAACTTTTTCTTTTGGATAAGCAGCTGCCACAAGTACTATTGTTAACAACTATTAGCTATATATGTCTCTAAAAAAGGTTATTTTTTAGATGTTTCATTTCAAATATTATTTTTTGATTGCATATAACATCTTTCAACACTTTTAATCCGGAAAAATGGAAACCATTCTTAATATCTTTTAGAAATTTTTTGAGATTGAGATAATAGACATGAAAAATATTTTTTTTAATGATGGACCTTACTTTTTTTTTTTTCTAAAAGAATGTACGAAACTTACATACCTCAAAACTGCATCTAGCAATATTACTCTCTTGTCAAATTGCCTTCCTTTAAAAAAAAAAGAAAGAAAAGTGATGTACCATAAATTGTTTGAATAGAACCTAAAATCATTATGATTAGTTATGGAACACAAAACAACGGCCAAATGAGTTTACCGACGTTGAATAGCGCTTGGATATTATAACAGAATCAAAATATTGCGAGGGGGAAAGAAATTGAGAAGAATAGAGAGTAAAGTCCGAAAGGTTTTGTTGATCACCTTCTTCGATCGGAACTCAACACTCATCATGAGTAGAAGAAAACAAATCTAAGATTGCATGTTGTCGGGTAATCTAAAAGACTAAATATGAAAGAGGAATTCTATCTAAAATAATGATAGGTATACTACCCTACTTGTAATGCCCATCTTTGAGGTGGGTCTTTTTGCAAAATATTTTAAAAAATGACGACGGGAATTACCGTTTGATTTAAAATATTTTACTGTCCTTCCCAGGATGCAAGACTTTACGTTATAAAATAAAATGTCCTTTTATAATAAAAGAGATTTAGAGTGGAAAAAATAAATCTTAATATAAAAAGGCATTTCATTCATTTAAAACCTTCATGTCTAGAGCATCGTGCTTTTCCCCTTTGGCCGTGTCCCTCCTGAAGCGTACAGCTCATTTAGCTTCCTGTAGGGGGAGGGGCACACATAAAAACTAAAATGAGTCGAATACTCAGTAAGCATTACTTCATACCGTTAAAATATAGCAACGTAGGTTTTCATTCATGCATTTATCATTCTATACATATTATACGTACATGCATACATGCTTTCATTCGTAAACATCAGTGGACGGAGGCTTTCATCTTTAAACATGCTTTTCTTTTCGTAAAACGTTCCCCCATCACTGCCTTTATTTCTTGAAGAATGTCATGCATTCATACATTACTTTTCTTTCACTTTTATAGGCCGGTGCACGTTGTTACGCCCCACGTGCTGGGGTTAGTGGCCTTTTGGGCCGATGGATTCACTCGTGGCCACGGGTTAGAATCTCATTCCGTTAGGTTGCAGCACTGGGTGTACTACCAGATACTACTGCCCGACATTGCAATCTGCCAATTCATTCATTGGGTACCTCTTTCATTCATTCATATGGTCGTTACGTATTTTCATACATTCATACTTTCATTCATTTCATGTCAGCTCTAAAGAGCTGACGCTTTCATTTCATTTCATTTCTGCTCTATCTTTGAGTAGAAAATGAGCATCATCTTTTCTTTTCTTTTCATTTAATATTTCTTTCATGAGAAAAACATCGTTAAACATCATCTTTCGTGGCGTCAGTGAAACATCAATTCGTATGGACATTTTAATATCAGTTCTTAGGGACCAGTTTTAAAATACTTTCTTTGCATTGGTCAAAGCATCGGTTTGAAGCTCGGGGCACAGGCCTCGATGCTTCATTTCTTTCTTTAGAAAATACGTACAATACATACATCGTATAGTCATCCATTCACATGCGTACAATTAAAACTTTTGGGTGCATAAAAAGGGGCTGCCGAGGAAGGGCCGTACAAACGTATACCTTTCAATACTTAGCATGCTTTCGTTAAAAACGTATTTCGTGTCCTTTTGTAGAGCATCTTTTATGAGAAAAGCGTTTCTCTTTCTTTTTCTTACATACTTTAGAAAACTCTAGAAGAGCATGAACGTAACACTTACCTGGACTCCATGCTACTTTCATACCATGCCGTTCATTTATGCGCGTGTCAGATGACAACCTACATGCATACATAACCTTAACATTATTCTCTATCTAGTGCATAAGCAACTGAACTAGAAATAGAGCTATGCTTTACTTAGAATACTCTTCTTCTATCCCGTTCCCTTACGTGTCCCTTACTAGGATAAGACCTCTGTCTCATCCTTCTCATTAACCATGTTCATACGCATGACTTAGACTGACTCAGTCACGCATCCCATTCTTAGACAGTACCCTCATCATTACTCTCATGTATTTTAGCTTACTCTACTTCTCATGACCACCTATACACGTCACATATCTCCAAGCCACTCTGAGTCTTAAGCACCATGTAACTATTCTTAGGATAGATTACCCATTACATATGGTGAATCCATCCGGCACGTGCATCTAGCCAGAACGCACATGTACCTTACCCCTTTATCCCTTAAGACCATCATTTAATACATTGGTCACAGGCTTGTATGGCGAATGCCATACTCCAATACCAACCTTCTCTTACCTGGCTAGCACGACTCTTCATGCTAGCCATATCTCATGACAGTTCATCCCAACACTTGACACGATGTGACTTCATTCATGAACACGCCTTACGTCATGCCATATAACTCGAGACTAATCCCAAGCTACACCATGACCTTGTCACGTCACCTAACATACATTCTAACCCATCACCGCATGACTTCTACTTGGCCATGTCACTTCATGACGTTATTCAATCATGCTTCCGCTGCACTATTCTGATACTTCTTAGCCACTTAGCACATACTCCCGGCCATAAGCCGACTACATGGAAACACTTGTCACCTCAGACTACAGCCACATCTCAGCCACTTCGGGACACTGTTTCATAGCTCCCGACACCATACATCAAGCTCTTCCCGTCAACTACGCAATCACCCTTATCTTCGCGACACACCTTACGGTGTATTACTGCAACTCATGGAGTACACTCCTCATGTACTCCCTTCACACATGCTACGTCACATCACCACTATGGCACACACGCTATATGGTGCGTTGTTCCACCACATGAAGTACATTCCATGTGTACTTCCTTTACAGGACTACGCTACATCACCACTATGGCACACAAACCACAACCACACTTCATAGCACAGTTCACAACACTACATAGCACACATCCCAACTACGCCCAGCACTTCACATCACAGCCCATCACATCACCATACAACATAGCGAACCTTATAATACTAACAGCACAGTTCACAACCTAACCAACCAACTAGCATGTAATATAAATAGTGAGGGATAGAGAGTTATACCATCGACGGGATAACTCGTGCGTCGCTCGCTAGGCGTCACAGCGATAATGTCGAAAGGAACGTACGGGGTGGCTACACCAAGTACAGTGACTGTTTAGGCGTTTTGATAGCTAGGTGTGGTTTTGGAAGGGCCTAAAGTGGCCTTGATGATGGTGGCAAGGAGCGTAACATGACAGATCTAGCCGTGTGCAGTGGCGGTCAGTCACTCGCAGTGACTGTCCATCACGTGGATAGTGGCTAACCACCATACAAAGTGGTGGTTTAGGCTTGTGCTAGGCTAAGGAAAACTGCCAGATGAGCCGTGGAGGCTCGATGGTGGCAGCACAGCTGTCCATGGTTGTGGAAAGGGGTTGGTCGTGCACTGTGAGGGAGGGAGAAGCCGTGGGAGAGTGAGAGAAAGTGTGCATGCATAGGGGACAGATCGGGACCGTGGGTGGTCCGGTTGGCTTCATGGTGGCTTGAGGGTGCCAAAGAGGCTGGTCTCCCACCGTGGGTGGCGGCGTATGGCGGTGGAGGGTGCAAAACCCGTGCGTGAGAGAGAGGAGCATCGGGAGGTGGAGGAGGGGGCTACCGGTCATGGGTTTGAGGGAGGAGGAAGGGGGAGACCTGAGGAGTCTCGTGGTGGTGTCTGGTTGCCGAGATGGCCACGCACGGTGGCGCTGTGGACGTGCACAGTGAACCCATGCATGAGAAGGGCTACGTACGTGCATGGGGAGCTACTGGCGGGGAGTTAGAGGTTGGGCTTGCTGGAGGAAGCTGCCGTGGGAGTGGTGGCGCTGGAGGACGGCGCACGGCGGTGCAGTGGACTCCAAGCCCATTCGGGCTGTGCACTGCTGAGGGAGAGGAGGAGAGAGCGTGGGAGAGGGAGACCGGTGTAGGGAGACTCGCCAGAGGGAGGGGATGCCAACGGTGGTGGAGGTGAGACTCACCGGCGCACCGCGGCGCCGGGCTGTGCAGTGGAGTGTTCAGGCAAGGGGGGCTGTCGTGCAGTGCAAGTCGAGAGGGAGAGGGAGGAGAGAGAGGGCTGGGGAAAAGTGAGGGAGAAGAGAGAGGGGCTGGGGTTTTATACTGAGACCCATCCTTTGGGGATCTATAAAATGCTCCCACGATGACCCTTAAATACTGATTTAAAAATACGTAAATGTTTATTTAATTAAAAGCACTGAGAGGAATAAAGATAGAATATTATTTAAAATAATATTCCTTCATCATTTATAAAATGATGAAGTCTTAAAATATTTAAAGGAATAAAACTATTAAATTAATTAAAGATTCCATTATTATTTAAATCACGTAATATTTTAAATAACTGGAATCATTTATATAAAATGATTCCCACAATTATAATATATTTGGAGCTCTTCAGAGATATTATAATTTAGTTATTTAAAATATTACTTAGTTAAATAACGATAAGAGTAACCCATTTAAAATAAACATAACTTTAAAACACAAAACTAGCTTTAGAAATTATGTAGTATCTTTAAAAATACGCCATCGAGGTCTGGCATGCATAACGGGACTCTTAGACACTAGAAAGAGGGGCGGACAGGCTATCGCATTTGACGTAATTGCTTACGTCAGAAGAAAGAAAGGAGCAGGGTATTACACTACTACTACCCATGTACTACTATTTTTATATTTGATTTTTTTTTAATTTTTAATTTTACTTAATGATTAAAGAACTGATGAGTAGTAAAGTTATATATTTTTTTAATTTTTTCTTAGTGATTAAGGATGTTAAAAAAATACTTTAAAAAAATGATAAAAAAAACTTGGAATGCAATAGTAGATGGGTAGTCATAGGGTAGCACTATAACTCAATTTATCTTTTGTGACAGAGGAAACTATCACCAAAAATATCTAAAACATCACTAAAGACATTTGGTGACAGTTTGAAACCGTCACCATGACCGTCACCTAATGTGTGTCACAGAATACATTTGGTGACGCTTTACTGTTGAACCATCACTAAATGTATTTTTAGTGACGGTTGGAGTTGTTCCGTTCGGAGTGACGTTTGAACATTATATTTTTTTTGTGACGGCTAAAAACTATCATAGAAAGTAACGTTCGGATGTAATTTTTTACGTCTGAACTCCAACCCGAGCTATTGACATTCGAATGACAGAAGTTGACATTCGTTGATTATAGTTCGAACATATAATATTTACGTTCGGACATTTATATGTCCGGACGCATTAAACGTTCTAATTTTCATTCGAACGTTGATGGAACACCGCTCGAATGTAACGAGTATAATGTTCGGATGTTTGTTCGAATGTTAAAGAAGAAGTGTTCGAATGAATAAGGTACGTTTGGAGGTTCATCGAACATTAATCGTCTAATTGTGTAATTACGTTCAAATGTTTGTTCGAATGTGAAATCATGTTCGAACGTTTTTTGTTTACATTGGAATGTACAGATCAGAAATACTAATTTTATAAAATTAAGAAACATATTAATTGTATCATATTACATACCATAAATATTCTACAACTAACAATGTCTTAAAATGTTTTAAAATTATATAGTAAAAGTTATACACACGAATTAAATTGAGAAAATTCATTTCTTCTTTGCTCGCCCAGTCCGTTTCTGTTACAATGACATAACATGCTCCATTTGTAACATCATCTCCCATTGCACTTGCTCTTTAACTTCATTGCCTATTCTTTCCTCCTAGTCTCTCTGTTTTTTTTTTCTTTTTTCTTTTTTCTTTTTATAAAAGAGAAGAAAGTCACATGTCCATTAGTGACCCTTGTCCATATTTTATTAATTAACCCTCACTTATGATGGAGGAATACCATGATTATAATTACTGTACTTGGATTTTACAAATGAAAGAAATAAAACCAAAAAAAATGGCAAGTACCAAAACTTATACCAAGAATACCTATCAAAGTCATACTATTTATAATTTAAAATGCCAGCAATGCCGCCTGATGTACGCGATAGACTTCATTCCGCAAATACCTTAAATATTTCCTAAGCTGAGCTAGCCCACATGAGTCCGTTCTACTAATCCCCTTCAGCATATGAGGAAGTTGCGTATGTCCTAGCCATTCATGTGATATACCACTACCTCCGAGGCAAGCCAAAAAATCAGCCACCTTATTTCCTTCCCGATATATATGCTTAACATAATAGTTCATTTTAGTCAACATATTTACTATTTCTTCCCAAAAGTCTTCTAGGTACCAAAGTGTACACCTTCCGTGCTTTATCCAATTCACTACTATCAACGAATCCATTTCAATAATCAGGTTGTTGAATCCTAATCTTCGACAATGTTTAAGTCCTGTACTGAGTGCCATAACTTTTGCTAGGTTATTCCTTCCATGACCAATCGATTCTGAAAAAGCATATACCACTTTCCCGAACTCATTCCTGACTACTCCTCCAGCACCCATGGTACCAGGATTATTAATACTACTTCCATCCACATTCATTTTAAGCCATCCTCTCGTCGGTTTTTCCCACCTTTCTACCTTAATAATTTCCTTCTTCCTTGCATTAATAGGAAGATTCAGTGATTTTAACACTTTTACATCATTTCCCTTCAGTTGAGAAACCTCATTTATTTTAATACCAACCCAATGAATCCAATATTTTACTACTCTCCATAAAATATGAACCTTCTCCTTTTTCCCTTCCATCCTGGATTTGCATCTCCACTTCCATAAATTCCAGGAAATTATCCTAGGTATAAATCCGATTAGATTATCGAGTTGTGATGATTTTGTTCCTCTCCGAAACCAAGCCTCCACTATTGCCTTCCACGAACGATTGGGGACAAATGGCACTCCCAAGATATGTGAACCAAACTTCCAAATGGCCATAGCAATGTCCCCACTATATAACATATGATTAATATCCTCTAAAGCACCATATTGATAGCACTCACACTTGGAGACTAAAGGCACTCCTAGACTTCTAATACATGCATCCACACTAAGGCTCGAATTGAGAGCCTTCCACATAAACACCGAAAACTTCATAGGCACTGCTACATTCCATATCCATTCCAACCCTTGACACTTAGGACTACTCTCTTGGACCAAAGACTAGGCACTCCTAACCGTGAAATATCCATCAGCATTACCCATCCAGATAAGCTTGTCATCCCCTCTCCTTCTACCCTTAATTTCCTGCATTATATTTTCAGTTTTTTCAGGCCCTACTAACTGCTCTAGTTTATCCCTTCCCCAGTTATATTCTGCATAATGTGTTTTACCTTCAACTCTAAATCTCCCACAAGCGGATGCTGTTCCCTTAAAGGACCTGAGCTCAACCAATTATCCTAGTCTCTCTGTTGCTTTTGCAAACTCGTCTCTAAATGAGATTGTCGCTCTAAGAGGGACTCCAACTCTTACTGTCTCGACCTCATATACTCATTCTTACATCGTGCAGCTTCCAAATCTTTGGTAAAATTATTAATTTGTGAAGTCAAAGAAGATGAGGAGGATGAACCAAAATGCTTGAAAGATCGTCCCAAACCTCTTGTTATACTAGAGTTAAGCCCGAGCACTTGCATGCATGTGTCTATGTCACTTGGAGAGGATTTCCCAGAAGCTGACTACATCTCCATCATTTTTTTCTGCAATGTCAAAGAAAACACACAATAAGTAACGTATTAAAAGAAATAGAAATAGAAATAAAAAATAAATTATTCACATTTTGTATAATTTATTTAACAAAAGTAACAACACTTACATAATTATCTGCAGTGGCAGGATCCATTCACTCGCTACACTCATTAGTGTGAGCAGCAACATAGACATGAATGAGGGAAAAGTTTTCAGGATCATCATGTTTCTAACAAAGCCACATTAGCAATTTTAAAAAGATAACTTTAATACTTAACTAAAAGAATATCAAAAAAATAAATGAATTCTATTATTACCATTTTATCAGCAAGACGGTGGAATGATCTTGAACTAGCACATTGGTGGACAGTCAAAACAGATTTATTATTAGCATTCGTAGAACTTAAGTGCTACAAAATTAATTAAGAATGTTAATTGTAATATATATATAATATAGCCCAAATATATATGTAAATAATCATTAGATATTAATCTAGGATACTTGATAATCTGGATTTGGAAAAAGATCACAATACTTTCTCTAATCGTCTAACTTCATCTGCTGGAAAGGAGATTGCGCAGCCTCTTCAACCATCTCAAACTTCTTGAAGTGGTCATGACATCGTCCCTCGTAACGTCGAAATAGTGTAGCCATCAACCCATTCACAGTTCTCAAATCCTTGCTAAGGCCAAAGTCGAGGTTGAATTTATCCTAATAAGTGAATTATGTCAAAAATATAATATACTAATCTAGTATAGAAAAAATGTACTCTCAACATAAACTCACCAGCACCAGGCCCCGAATGTACTCATTAATCTCGAGCAGAGCACCTCGCCATGATTGCACATAAAATGGAGCATAAGCCCGAATAGTTGTACCAATATAGGAGGAAAGCGCTACTGCACTATCATCGACTCCTCCAGTGGAATTATCAGGAATGTTGACCTTGAGCTTTCCATGCCTTCAGCATTTCTCAAGAGAAATGCCATGTGTATAACCACGACTACGACAAATGGATGCATCAACTATTAAATAATAATATAATTATAGTTATATAGTTATTGAGATAAAAGTAGTGATATATAATTAATTATCAACAACATTTTCTTATTGGTAGGTGTCGACTGGTTGTCGTTCTCTTGCGTTTGCACTTGATCTTCAGGAGGAAAACACTCGGGTGGGGAGTACTGAACAGGTTTGGGACTTGGACTTGGAAGAGAAGGCAAATTTCTTCGTTGTCGTTTTGGCGGCATCCTTGAGGCATGATTAATATGATAAAGAAAATTAATTAGAAGAAATTTTTGAAAAGTTAAATATTCTATAGTCACCTATATGAATAAAATTTTTAGTATTTTTATTCTTCATCTTCGGATGTATTTTCCATGCTTGTTTCAGAATCTCCACCAATAACATCTTCTTTGTCATCATCAACCTCTTCTTCGTCCTCCTTATTCACTTCCTCCTCGGATTCTTCTTCATCTTCTTCTTCTGACTCTACTTCTTCTTCTTCCTCACTTACTTGAATTGAATGATCATTTAATACGGATGGGTAGAGAAGGACAGGTGGGGCGTCATCTCTACACAAGGGGAGCAACTCGAGTGCCCCGTGGTCAACAAACAAGTTAATAACCTTTCCATCTTCTTGGTAGGCCTCTACTATCGGAGTGTCATCTTTATTTTCACTATTCTAGTAATTCACACTCGTTCCTGCTTCATATACATTTCGTGGGATAAATTTTTGTACTACTCGCCAAGTTATCTCTCCACTATCTTCATCAGCACTTTTCATTAGATCAATCAAGTAATGGACTTGGGTAGCTTGACAAGCCAATACGAATGGATCATCTCATACTATTTAAATGCCGTATTGACACTCGTAAAGTGATTATTCCTATGTATGAAAACCCGACCACCGCCTAGGTCCCACCAATCACACTTAAAAACATATCTTACAGACCCACCCAGGTATTTCAATTCGATAATATCACGTATGACATCATAATAGTCAATATCTTATGTTCCATGACTCCACTTGACCAACACACTACTATTTTGAGTCTTTCTGTTACGTTCACGGTTTGGAGTATGGACTCTATAACCTCTAACCATACATGCAGTGTATCGAAGTGCTCTATTAGAGGGACCAAGGGCCAATGCATACAATTTAGGAGAAACTGATCTGGGATCATGAGCACGTTGTTCCAAAATCTAGCAATTGAAATAATATAAGCATATGAAAAGTAACCCAGAATTAAAAGTTTATAAATCAAATAGATATGTAGTTTTAGTTCATACACATTGTTCAAACCATTCGAAAAATTCTTCCTCGTGTCTTGCCTCTATATTCTTTACTCATTCCATCCTAAGTTTATCCATGTGCTCACTGTATATATATGCAAAAGAAAATAGTATTTTGAACACAAAAGTTATAATTAAACGACATTTGATTAGAATTTCTCGAAGCATACAACAACATACCTGAGATAGCAATCAATCTCTCGGCAATTATTTAACACATACCAACGAATTTTACCCAACTCTCCATTAATTAAATCGTAACCCGTTTGTGCACCCAAGAGTCTTACATACTAGGAAAACACTGATAGCTCACGAGGAGGCGGAGCAGCAAGATCAGCATTTCGCTCTTGACGATTAAATCATGTCTCAACACCACGAAGATATAGAGAGCAAAACGTTAACTATTCATTCTGTATATAGGCCTCTACTATTGAACCCTCAGCTCTAGCTTTATTCCTAACAACGCACTTTAATCGACCTAAGTATCTTTCAACTGGATAAATCCAACGGAACTGTACCGGCCTACCCAATAATGCCTCCCGGGATAAGTGTATTGTTAAATGGACCATGACATCAAAAAATGATGGTGGAAAGATCTGCTCAAATTTACAGAGTATAGTAGCAATGTCTTCTTCCATCTTCTGCAACATATCTTGATTTACTACTCGAGTGCACAAATCCTTAAAAAACATACATAGTTCAGTTATGGCGACGCGTACATTAGATGTCAGCTTCCCACGAATTCCCACTGGTAATAACTTCTGCAAAAAAACGTGACAGTTATAACTTTTCAATACACTAATTTTCTAGTCAACAGGGCTCACGCATTTATCGATATTTGAGGTATAACCATTTGGCAACTTCACACCTTGCAACCATTTTTAGAAATCCATCCTCTCCTCCCTTGTCATCGTAAAGCATGCATGCGGCATGACCACCCTATTGCCTACCACTCGTAAATGTAGATTATGTTTAATTCTCATTCTCTCAAGATCTTTTCTCGTCTTGATCGTGTCCTTTGTCTTTTTGTTAATGCTTATCAATGTACCTAGTATATTATCATATATATTCTTCTCTATGTGCATTACATCCAAACTATGTCGCAACATACAGGACGACCAATATGGTAAGTCAAAAAAAATACTACGCTTTGTCCAATTCAATTATACGACGCCTTGTTTTCTCTTATTCTTACCCCAAACTTTGCCAAAATTGTTCGCTCTATCATGTACCAGTTGTTCCACTATCTCTTCTCCAGACAACTCATTTGGTTCAATTCTGTCCTCTACTCTCCCATCAAACTTAGTACATTCGCTTCTCCATGCATGATTTGTTGGTAGATAACGTCAATGACCCATGAAGCACAACTTCTGAGAATATGTTAACCATTCACTAGCAGTTTCTTTATTACATGTCGGATACGCTAACTTCCCGTTAGTACTCCAACAGGAAAGATTCCCATATGCTAGAAAATCATTTATGGTCCATAATACTACAGCATGCATCTAAAAAGATGTTGACGTGGATGCATCATAAGTTCTGACGCTTGTTTTCCATAACGCTTTCAACTCTTCAATCAACGGCTGCATGAATACATCAATGTCATTCCCAAGTGATCTCGGGCCGGGAATAAGTAAAGTTAACAAAAAGTTTGGTGCCTTCATGCACCTCCATGGTGGAAGATTGTGCGGAATCAACACTATAGGCCAAATGCTATAACTTGATATTCTTATACGGTTTTTGAGCTTTCGAGAATAGCTAACTTGACTCAGTCATTCTGTCTTGTAACGTTTGAATGTTATACCAAGATGTTTGAACGTATGTCGTTTCAATTTCTTAACCGTTGGTATTTCACGTCTGGACGTATATTTTATACATTCGGACGTTACTACATATACGTTCGATAGTATAATTGAATGTTCGAATGTAATTATTTTAAATTTATTTATATTTTTAACAATTTGGCATCCGAACGTGTATTTATTACGTTTGAACGTATAACAATTAAATTTATTATACGTTCTACATTCGGACGTTTAGTTAAACGTCTGAACATTTTATCTTAACGTTCGAACGTATATTTTTCTATGTTCGAACGTTAATGCAAAACAGTTTAAAATTAAGACAAATATGCATCAATGGTACAATTAATTTTGTTTCATTTCCTATTTTTAGGAGATGGCTCATCCTTTGCATTCCAGAAAATGAGTGACGGAAGGAGCCACTCAAGATACTGCTCAAATCGGGCTCATGCTGTTATGGTCGAGCGAGAGACCCTGATCAAAGAGGTCGACGAGCTGTGAGATGTCTTCCTCAGTAGAGGTTGGAGAAATATCTGCACATTGAGGGGTAAAGTATATCCCTCTATGGTTCAGGAGTTATATATGGAGATGTGCTCCATGCCTTAGGACCCATCCTCTTACACCGTGACTATATGCGGTGTGACGTTTGAATTTTCACTCGATGTCATCGTTGACTACCTCAGGATTCATCGAGGAGTTCAAACATCGATTGAGGCAGATGTAGGCACTTTTGCATTATCTACTGGCCCATTTGATCCATCATTAGCCAAATATGTAGACCAGTCAGAGGCCAAGGGTGTTGGCCCTTCGACTAGGGATGGTGACCGAGATGAGGATTTCTATATCCTCACCGGGAGAGACAACAAGCAGATCGAGAGGTCAAACAACTTCCACCAAAACCATCTACTACCGTTCTTTTGTATGTTGCATCTTATAGTTGCAACAAATGTGGATCCTGTGGCACATAAGACCACATTTAGTCGACTTCGGACACAATTGTTTATACGGGTGGCACGTGGAGATGCTTATCTTTGACAGGATCCGTTATGAGGCGAGCATCATTTCCATGGACAACCTCCCATACGGTATCTTGATCAACAAGCTATTACTTGCTCAGGGAGTACCAACCCAGCTGGAAGAGTGGGTCAAAGATCAGATGAGCGCCCTCGACATGACCACTCATCGACATAGCATTGGACAAGCGAGAAGACATCGGCCACCCCTGTAGAGGATCTAGTTCCTCCGACACAGCCCCAGCCCGGTGTGGGGAGTAGTGGTCAGCAGTCGACGAGTATATCTGTAGGAGATGTGCAGCCTGCTTGGGTTGATGCAGTGATCTCAGAGCTGACTATGCATATCGATCGTAAGATCGATGAACGGCTCGGGGTTGTAGAGGCGTCTGTTGCTGAGATAGCCCACTGTGTAGGTATCCTCAACGACAAGGTTGATCCCTTGACTGAGGAGATACGGGCTGCTACGACTTTCCTGGGCGGTGATATCATCTGAGTGCTGTTTACGTACTTCTATCATATTTTGTATTTTGCTTTTAATATTTGTAAGGAACAATATTATTTAATATATCTATAGTTTTTTAATTACAATTCTCAATCTTCTTTAATGTTATATTTTTCAACTTCAATACTAAATCACTGTACTTCAAATATACATAAACATAAACATATATTTAAATATTCATATAAAAATATATATTTATATATATAAATATATAATTATATTTTACAAATTGTGTATATATAAATGTATACAAATCAATTTTTTAGACTTGTATACAAATTATGCACTATAAAAACCACATAAATTTTAAATTAGAGTCATATTTAATTTAAATTTATAAGTAACGTTCGAACATTAATTACTAAGGTTCGAACGTTCGCGTCAAAAAATTTCACCTTCGCACGTACGTAACCACGTGTTCGAACGTATATGTGATGTAACATAATTTTTACATTCGTTGGAACATAAAAAAAAAAAAATCTTATCCGTCTTTAGTGACGGTTTTCAGAAACCGTCACAGAAATGGCTTTTTAGTGACGGTTTGAGGACTGTCACAAATTCTCAACTGTCACTAAAAAGCAATTGTGTTGTAGTGTAGTAACCCTATCACTATCCATCTATCTATCAGCTACTATTCACTTCTACACTCCACAATTATAGTTTTTTTTTCTTAGGGTGTGGAATGTGAGGTAGGGACTAGTATGTGGCTGATGGGAAGAATTTTACAATATGAAATAATTGGTCGGATCTTGTACTTAGGTCTGTAAAAGTAAATCAGAGAACGAGTCTCAACCAGTTGGTTTGATCCGGTTCTAGACTTGTTTGGTCCGGGATTGGTTTCTCCATTTTAAAAACGGGTCAAACTCGGTTTGGTTTCAGTTTTATTGTTTTTGGCACTAGACCAGTTTGCATATATATATTTTAATAGTATATATAATATTTATATATAATTATATGTGAAATAATGTTATATTATAATTTATAACATGAAATTTTAATCTTAAACATGAACATTTATTTGATTATATGTTTTAAATATAAAATACATATATATCAATTACATTCAATGGCCTAATAAATTCTCAACATATTCTTTTTGATAAATACATTAGTAATACTAATATACTAATACTAATATACATTTTATGGCCTAATACTAATACTATCAGTAATCCACTTTAAGTCTATATATAAATTACTATATAAATCACTATACTATTACTATAGATACACGCCGCATTAAAGTAATCTGACAAAAGGAATAGTACTAAGGACATGGACTCCATAGGGACAGACACCATCTGTCCCTTCCCAAACCACAATATAAATAGCAACCCCTAGGTACAAGAAAAGCTCTTTGATCCCTAGACTCTATCACTTATTTACAAACTTCCAATATAATTTACTAATTTTGGCATCGGAGACTACCTGGCCCCAAGGCCGCCTCTCTAAATTGCATTCTTCCTTATTTTTGCAAGCCCAAATTTTGAAGACTTGAGTTGCTGGAACCTAGCCCAAAGACGTACGAAAGATGATGTTAATGTTTTCAATAAACTTCAAGGACTCAAAAAGTCCCCAAACTTACTCTTAACATGCTTATAAATTTGACCTGAGTGATAAGCATGCTTGAATAAAACCAAGACCTAAACTACTTGGCATGTTCATAAAGGTCCAAACCGAGTATCATGTGTTCTAGAATTAGAACAAATACATTAAAACTGAAATATCCATCATGTAAACCTTGAAGAACAAAATTATATACTTCATAATCAAGTCCTAAACATGATCCTCGTATTAAATCCAAAAATTATAAGGCAAAAGTTTCACAAAAACTCAAGGAACTTGAAAGCTTCATTATTTAGCCATAACTGAAACATTTCATGCAAAAAATGCTTCCAAAAATTATTCAAACCAATTATCTTCAAAAACTAGTTCTTAACATATAAAGGAAAGTTTTAGGATCATTATATGAGAGTTTCGTAGACATTGGGCTAGGTTTTAAGAACCACAAATCATCAACACCTTAAAACAGAAACTATTTTGTATGTTCCAGTTTCAACTCCAAACAAAATATGCATAACTCCTAAATACAAATGCGGACATGCTTTGGATGAACATGTATAAAAACATGTTATAATTTCATTATATCAATATCAAGCCCTAACTTTAACAAAAAGTTCATCAAAACGTCAAGATCTCCCAACATCATCCAAACAGTTGCCTAGTATGACCTTTGTGTATTCAAACACACATTTCACTAGTCAATACTCTGCTAAAAATCATAAAATTTATATAGAAACTAGACTTAAAGGGGAACAATTCATTTGAAGGCTATATCATGATAATCTACTTAAAAAGGCTTTGCAAAATTCAAAACAAATCACCCAAAAACTTCCACTCGAGTGTTCTCCAAGAAAGTGAAATGAAAGCAACAAAAGCATGAAAGGGTTGACATGGACAACTTATATAGGATAGAGGGCTGATGGTGGATGTGAGGATGATCATTTGATGGGGGGGGGGGGGTTTATTAGACAAGACTAGAGGCAAAACCATCGGATACGGCCCATGGTTTTCAGCCTTTGAAGCTGCCGTGTGATTGGGGTTTTGGGGTGGCTATTTGACCTTTGACCACCTACTATTTGGGCTGGAAGGGCAATGAAAGTAAACCTAGGAAAGTGGGGGAAAATTCCTCAAGAAGCCATGCTTTGAGTGGTACTTTTCAGTGGCCTTAAAGGGGCCTACATCGATTAGGCCTCATTTAGGTTTTAAAGAGGGCTTGGTTTGTAGTATCATTTTCTAACAAGTCCAAATCTAAATTTTCTTAGCCGAATGAAATTAGCAAGATATTAAAGAATAAAATTTGGTGTAATGACATCAATTTGAGTGATCAATAGCATGTGGACGTGATTTAATCAAGTGATTAACCATTAAGCCAAAACAGGCCAAAAATAGGGTTTAGGGAACCATTTAGGGTTTCAGCTTCTGTCAAGGTTTTGGGATTTCAATTGGATCTCAATGGTTTTGGATTTCACTAGAGTTTAAATCCTCTTTGGTTTGGCACAAAGATTTTGGTTTAATGGAATAGTGTTTGGCTTCGATGGCATGATTACAATGCTTGATTTTTCTTATTTTCCTTTACATTTCCATGTTATGGTTCCTCCTAGTGCCAAGTGTCCAACTTTATTCATTAAGTGTGGCTAAGATCTTGCCAAGTATCCAAATAAAACTTTTCTAGACTGATTTGGACAATCCACATTATGATTTGAAAAATCGATTAGATTGGGTGCCACATGGCATTATAACGAATGTTACTATTCACTTTGAAAAAGGTAAAAATAAGCATTGCACTATAAAATCCTAAATAATCATACGAACCTAGTAGTGCAATTCGTTTTGCAAAATTTGACTCCTAAGTGTCACGAATAAATGAAAATACATTTCTGAGCAATTATCATCAGAAAATAAAAATCGTATTATTGAGCTGTAAAATCCTAAATATTCATCTAAGACTAATGGCGCAAATTGTTTCTCAATTTAATACTCCTAAGTACTTCAATGAAATACTCCTTTTTGGGCTTTCATGATGTTCCTAAAATCTAAAGCATCTACTGAATTTTTGGCGGGTTATTACCACTTTCATGTAGAAAATGGAGTAAAAAAATTTCCAAAGCCTAATCTTAGAACATACTTAGAAGTATTTACCCCACATTCGTAGTACGATTGTAGAAGCTAACCTACCTAAATAGTATTTCTACCACCCCTCCTTCTGTCGCACCCTTTGAAGTCACTTGCCTTCTTCAAGACTCCGACTCCAAGGAAGATCAAACACTTTATGATCTTAAAGTGAGATTTTCTCTCTTATTCAATGCCTTTTATAGGGTGGGACTGTTAGCCTTACTTCTGATGTCCTTCTAACTTATGGTATGCTTGAATTGGAGACCTTCGATCTCAACCTTCCCCTAATAATGGTCTCTCACTTGGTATTAGACCATACATTTGGGAAATTTATCGATATGGCTTGTAGGTCTGTAATCATTTTTCCGCAGGCTCACTCCAAACGTGACATTTCTTAATGAGTATGGGCCTCTGTGTACAACACTTGTTGCCTTTGAGCATATCCATACTATCCCGAGGAATTCCCATGTCCATTGCTTGCTCGTTATTCATTGCTTGCCCTTGCCGGTAGCACATCATTTGCTCCAGGCCATCTTTTTCTAGAACTACCAGCCTCTTCAGCTCTTCATTCTTGGTCTAGCACGGTAAGCACAATTCTTGCTGGCTTGGCACAGGGTGAAAAGTCCTTTATCACTTAGTGCGGGACTGTGTCAGCCAGGCCTTTCTACATAGTGCTGCTCACCCTTTTTAGGATTAGCTGCACTTTGCTTGACCTGCTGCCTTATCTTCCATTGTACCTTACCCGTAAGAACGAGTCTCTTGCCTTGTTTTTACGTGGTCGTCACATCTTTGTTATAAATAATACTAACACCCCAGCTACAGAGAAATCTCTCTATATATTATATGAAAAATTAAAAACCTACAATTCTTCTAGAACTATTTGATAACTCTACTTAAAATGAAGGGTAGTTATGTAAAATTAAAGTTAATTTTTAATGAAGTGGCACGATTATATTAGTTGATTTAAAATAAATTGTAAAATAATTATAAAGGAATTGTAAGTGTATCATTATCTATATTATATATATATACACACACGCATGCATGCACGTATAGAAAATCTCCATGGGAGAAAATGGTACAAACATTAAGGGCATGTTGGAAAATGGGACGAGATGAGGATTCTATGAATAGTAGTGAAACGGTTTGTGAATAGTAGTTAAATAGTTTGAATTAAGATATTTTATTGGATTTTGAAAAATGAGAGAAAAAAAGTTGAGTAAAAATATTATAAAGTTAAAAATTGTTTGAATATTATTTTTGTTTTGAAATTTGAAAAATTTGTGTTTTGTTTGAAAATTTAAAAAAATTGTAACGATAATTATGTAATGATTAGACAAAAAAGCTAAAAATTTAAAATTAAGTATTTTGTGTACCACTACAAGAAAAACGGACTTTTGTGACCATTTGATTGCAACGAAAAGATTATTTGTGATCAAAATAGTCTCATTTTAGCTGTAAATAGTCATTTTCCTGAAAATAACTGGCTGCAAATAAGCAGGTTTTTTTGTAATATGTTTGAGTGATATTTGGAAAGGAAATTAAGAGAAATTTTGAGATAAGATATTTCATATATCCTCCAAGTTCCCAAACAACCCCTAGACTAACATAGACCGCAAAAGATGGTTGTATTTCAAAGTTTGTGGACAAGGACAACCCAGACTACCGCAATCAAGGTAGATAACAAAACAATATCATATAGGCAATTAGATAAGGGATGGGTGTGGTAGAGGCCTCAAAGGGTCTTCTTGGGGAGATAATGATAATGAGCTTTGGGGCCACAAAGGAGAGGCTGCACAAAGCATAACCGGCCTCTCTTCAGCTAAAGTGAAACAGAACTTACAATAATGGAGGTAACTTCCACTATAATTCAAAAAGGAAGGTTCTGCATATTTGCATGCTTCGTAGGCTCCATCATCCTGCTTTACTGTCTGAAACATGACCAAGAGTACGGGATAAACCTTTCGGCTTCCGGAAACATTACCATAACTATGACATCGTCCAATGACTCGAACCAACATCCATCATCTGGCATGCAGTTCTTGCAACTATCGAACGCAACAGAATATAGAAAAAACGTAAACGAGAAGGAAGATAGCTGCAATATCTTCGACGGAAAATGGGTATATGATCCAACATCAAGTCCTCTATATCATGGATCACAGTGTCCATTTCTGAGTGAACACGTTAGTTGCCAAAGGAATGGGAGGCCAGATTCTGAATACGAAAAATGGAGATGGGAAGCCAAGGGGTGTCGGATTCCGAGGTAAAAAGTTAAAACCTTACCAGCTTATTAAGTCAATTTTTGACAAAGGTTTGGTTTCCCAGGTTTAATGGCACAAACATGTTAGAGAGACTTAAAGGGAAGAGAGTAATTATAGTTGGGGACTCCATCAATAGAAACCAGTGGGAGTCGCTTGTTTGCCTTCTTTACTCTACTATTTCTTCCTCACGAGGTCACATTGACATGAACATACACGACCATATTTTCCGAGCCAAGGTAAGAGAGAACATGATGAGTTTTGTGCCGCATGCACCACTATAACAGGTAAATCTCTTAAAAAGATTAATATTATTCTAACACAACAGGAGTATCATTGTTCTGTTGAATTCTATTGGAGCCCCTTTCTTGTACAATTGGAAGGAAACGAAGAAAATGGTGGTCGAATTCTAAGGTTAGACAAACTTTGTGACTGGGAAAAGAAATGTCGTGGCGCTGATATTATGGTATTTAACACTGGTCACTGGTGGCATAATGGTGGTAGGTTAAAAAGGTAAGATTGCTAATCTGAATCCTATATCGATCTTGGGAATTAAAGGAAACTTGTATCTAACATGAGAGCCGTGCAGGTGGGACTTGTTCCAATATAAAGGAAAGGTGGTGGAGGAGATGGAGGTCCAATCAGCATTTGGGATGGCAATGAAGACCTGGGCTCGTTGGATTGATCGCAACGTAGACAAGACCAGTACAAAGGTCTTTTTTCGGAGCTTTTCACCAGTACATTATGGGAAGCAGAGGTGCTACAATCAAACCCAACCCATCAAGGATGAGTCTTATGTAGCAAAATCTCCCAATCCGATTGTAGAGGTTGTTGAGAGAACAATTAGACGCATGAGGACACCAGTGAGGTACTTGAACATCACAAAACTATCACAATATCGAAAAGATGGGCATGCAGCAGTATACACAGTAAGGCAAAAGAAACTGCCAAAGGCAATGAAACAAAGACGTCCAATGTCTCATCATGATGATTGCAGCCACTGGTGTTTGCCCGGAGTGCCGGATACATGGAACAGGCTACTATTTGCATCTATGGTCATGGACAACTCTAGTGACACCTCTTAGTTTTTAACATACGACTTGTTTATGTTCAATTCATAGAGATGAACAGTGTGCAGTTCAGAAGAGGAGAATGATGAAGAGGAAGAGGACGACGAGGATGAGGATTGAGGGGATTATAAGTGAAAAATCTCAAATTATATTAATATTTTAGTTTAATGGTATCTGCAACTTGATAATATTTATGGTTATGCCATATATCGACGTTTGCTCCTTTTTGCTAAGTTGGAATTGGAACAGATTGTAAAAGTTTTGAAGTCGGGTGTTAGGTGAAATGATGGATTATGCATTAGTTTTACTACTCTTTTTGGAAGTTGTGAATCTTAGTAAGATGTCCTTTACTAGTTTGGTTCATGACCCATTCTTTGAATGAATAATTAGTGATTTATAAAGAAAAATTATTATTCAAGTCCTTTGATCAATTGTCGGCATTTTTTTAAATGCTGCCAAAGCTATATATTATTATCTACGTAACAATATAAACGTCGGAACATTATTAATTTATTGGCATAAAATTGATCAATTGTAGGCATTTTTTTAAACAATATAAACGCCAGAAAACTTAATAATTTATCGGCGTAAAATTGATCAATTGTCGGCGTTTTATTAAACGCCAAGAAAACTATATATTATTTCCAGCATAACAATATAAATGCCGGAAAACTTAATAATTTATCGGCGTAAATTTGATCACTTTTTGACCTTTTTTTCATGCCACTAGAGTTATATATTATTAACGGCGTAAGAATATAAATACAGGGAAATAGCTAATTTACCGGCGTAAAATTGATATATTTTCTGCATTTTTTTAAACGTCGCCAAAGCTAGATATTATTACCGGCGTAATAATATAAACACCGGTAATTCTTACTTTTTTTGTAGTGTTAATGAACCAAAAGGATAATTATTACAACTGTAAGCTTCATATATTTATCCTGATCTTACATTGAAGATTCGGTTTTGGGCAACATGATCATTTGGCTTTGTCTGAAGTGAGGAAAACCATAGCAAGTGGCTTTATAAAGATAGCAACTAACTAATCATAGGTACGTAGAAACTTGAGCTTTTCATGGGGCCGTTACATCCTCGTTGGGCTATCTGTCGTAGATGGTAGAGCCTATCCTTAAAAGAAATGTGGGACTTGAGTTATGCCACCTACGACAAACTGGCCTAATGAAGATGTCGGGAATATAAGGAGGCGAGATTGTGATAACCCATTCTGATAAATGAAAAGGGTAGGATGTATGAAATCCCACATTGCTTTGGAATGAGCAATTTTTGCTCTTTATAGTGTTTCAATGTGGCTCCAATTGTGTCATTGACTAGTTCTTTTGTATAATTGTTTCTTATACTATTTTAGTACAAAATGCATATGAATGTTGTTGATACTCTTTTTATGCGGGTGAAACCAATCATCTACAATGTAGTTATCTTAGATTATTAATTATCACCTAGTGAGTGGTTTTCCATACTATGAGGTAGTAGACATGGGTTTTTAAAAAGTAGATCATGTGACACCCCAAGCTCGGGATTTGACAGAGCTTGAAGCGTCAAGGCATGGAACACAAGTTTACATATTCCCCTTCATGATAATTAAAAATGTAGTGCACCTAGCATGCATTTACAATTTGCAATATTCGCAGTGGATAATTTTTTTCTTTGAGAAATAATATGTACCAGAAGTAATATATCTCAAATCATAAACATACTTCATAAAATTCACATGGTAATTGATAGCCCAAAGGTTACAGTACTCGTCCAACAGGTTTGTAACATAAAACATGTTGGAGATAGCGCTTCATTAATACAGTTTGGAAATAAAATCAATTGTAGTAAATCTCTGAGCCGCTCATGCAGCTCAACTATGATATCAAAAGTGACATCCACAGTATAGACTCCATCAACTCCTTGTATGTGCTCCACATTCTATTCGACCTCGTCCAATCTCCCATGTGTGGAGATCCTTACACATCTTCTACCATTTTGGAGAGAATGGTGGTTTGGATTACCAACTGAATCAGCAAGTGAACTACCAAATTGCTAACAATATACGTATGAATCCAGGAGAGTAAAATGGCACGAATGTGTTGTGATATAAACATGAATATGCTTGACATGACTTGACGATAACATGATATGTGCTTAACTAAAAATACATGACTTGATTGAACTTAACTTAATATGAATTGAAACTAACATGAGCTGAAACTAACATGAACTGAACTTGACATGAATGTCATATGAACTGACTTGAAAGATAATGTGACTCATATTGAATCAACATGAAAATGTATTCTTATCTCGTGGGGTTACCACAATGTTCTTGTCTCATGGAGTTAATGTAACAACCCACCAAAAATTAAGTACATGAATTTATTTAGGTTTTAGGGACATCATGAAAATTTCATAAAGGTCTCACAAAACGGGACATCGCGTAGGTTTTAGTCTTAGTCAGTTTCTTACCCACTTTGGCGAGAGAAACACAGTTTTATTTATTTGAGGCACTTAGGAGTATGAGATTGAGAAATGACTTGTGTCATTAGTCTTAGATGAATATTTTAGATTTTTTGGTGCAATAATATGTTTTTCTTTTCAGAGTAGAGTTTCTCAAAAATGCCTTTTGATTTAATTGAGGCATTTAGGAGTCAAAATTTACAAAACGAATTGCACTATTAGGTTCGTATGATTAATTAGGATTTTGTAGTGCAATGTTATTTTCACCATTTTTGGAGTGAAAAGTAACATCCATGATAGCACCCAGTCCAATTGTTTTCAAATCAGAGTGTGGATTGTCCAAATCAGTCTAGAGAAGTTATCTTTGGACACATGGAAAGATCTTAGCCACACTTGGTGAATGATATAGGACATTTGGCACCAAGAGGAATCATGAGATGAAAACGTGAAGGAAAAGAAGGAAAATCAAGCATTGTGATCAAGTTACCTAAGCCAAATATTATTCCATCCAACCATCCATTTCTGTGCCAAACCAAAGAAAGTTTCAACCTTAGCAAATAGTCCAAGTGCAAGAAAGGGTTATTCTAAGACTTAGTGTTTTGACACTTTTCTTGTCATGAGGAATTTGTGATTTTATTTGAAGTGTGTGTTTTATGGTCTTAGCATGATTTTAAAACATAGGATGTAATCTTTAGATGTTGCATAAATCAGTTTGACTATGTGGTTTGAAGTTGAATATAACTGCAACAAAAATCAAGGATTTTGGCCCTAGTATATTTTAGCCTAAGGATAGTTCTTATAGTTGTGATGTGATTTAAATTTTTCTGATTAGATATTTAGATTTAGAACAAAATTTTCATGAGAAATGTGAATTTTGGTGAGTTTTGAAGTTATGATGCAAATTTTTTAATTTAGGGTAAAATGGTCACTTTCGCACAAGTTGAGGGGTAAAATGGTCATTTTAACATAAGTAAGTGATTTTATGATTCTAACTATTTTAATGAGAAGTTTCTAATCTTTAGAAACATCTTATGATTCAATTCACCTTATTCGCACTACTTTTCGTCACGCTACAATCACAATAAGTATGGTGGTAGGAAACCATCATTCATGTTTGTTATGCTTACATACATATTATGTTATGCCCTGCCATGTTTTCATTTCAAGTATATACTTATATGTTACATGTTATGTCATCTCATGCCATGCTTAACTGTGACACACCATGTTATGCCAAGCTATGATTCATTTTCCCTACATGTTTATCTATTATACGCCATGTTATGCCATGCCATTAGTCACACGAACATGTCACATCACGTTACGGCATGTCATGAGTCATATGAGTCCATCAAGAAATATTTTTCCAAAAAGTCATTCATGGGGCACTCGTAGCGTAATCACTTTAATTGTTTGAGTACCTCCATTGATAATTCACGCATGGTACTTCTGGCGTCATCATTCTAATTGTAAGTACCTCTACTAAAATGCTCATGCGTAATCATTCTGATTGTCATAATATCTTCATTAAAGTTAAAAACTAGGTACTCCTGGCATAATCATTCTTATTGTTAGGATATTTCCATTAACATACTCATGGCGTAATCATTTTGATTGCTTGAGTATCTCAGATGAAATATGTAGGGCATAATCATTTTGATTGTTAATCTATTTCTCATGAAGTAGCTGGCGAAAGCATTCTGATTGTCAAAGCATTTCACGTTCATGCCAATTCAAGTATTTTTAGTTCATGTTTAGTCCATGTCACGGTCATCTCAATTAATTTCATGTCAAGTATTTTCAGTTCAAGTCACGTTCATGTCAATTTCAGTTTATGTTAAGTTCAGATCAATCAAATCATGCCACGTCCATGTTTAGTCACATATCTTCAATTAAGCACATGTTATGTTTTATTAACCAATTTATTTATGGAACAAGATCCCAAGATCATGTTCAGTATCAATTCATGTCGAGTTTTATTCACGTTCAAGTCCACTTTAAGTTAGTTACAATTCATGTCAATTTAGTTCATGTCAGTTTCCAAGTTATGTCATCACATGTCACACTCATTCATGTTTACATCAACATTCATATCTTTTTACTGTCATGCATTCATATCTTTTGAGGTCAAAATCTCTTTTTTTAAGAGGGGATGATGTAATACCCCGCTAGGAATTCAGTGGATGAATTTATTTAGGCTTTAGGAACATCGTCAAGACCCCGTAAAGGTCTCACGAATCAAAACATCACGTAGGTTTAATCTATCAGCTAAGTTAGTTTCTTACCCACTTTGGTGTGACAAAAACATGATTTTATTTATTTGAGATACTTATGAGTATCAGATTGAGAAATGGTTTGCACCATTTGTCTTAGATGAATAGTTAGGATTTTTCAATGTAATATTACGTTTTTGATTTAATCGGCACTTAGGAGTCAAAATTTATGAAACAAATTGCACTATGAGGTTTGTCTGATTAATTACGATTTTATCGTGCAATGTTATTTTTTCCATTTCCAAAGTGAATAGTAACATTCGTGATAGCACCTAGTCCAGTCGTTTTCAAACTAGAGTGTGGATTGTCCAAATTAGTCTAGAAAAGTTTTATTTGGACACATGGAAGAATTTAAGCCGCACTTAGTGAATAGTATAGGACACTTGGCACCAAAAGGAACTATGAGATGGAAATGTAAAGGAAATTATGGAAAATCTAGCATTGTGATCGTGGCACCTAAGCCAAACACTATTCTATCCAACTATTCATTTTTGTGCCAAACTAAAGAGAGTTTCAACCCTAACAAAACCTATGATAACCAAGTCTAAGCTAGGTCCTTACTCTAATTTATTTTATTTTCTGTTATGATCCAAATGGACTTAAGTCCGGTGATTGGAGAAGGTTAAGGGTGTAAGATTGACTTAGCCCATGTTTTGTTGATGCAATAGGGACTCAAGCCCAAGGAAGAAGCCCAACACTTAGTCATTTTGGCACTTTAAGGGTTTATGATTTGGAAATGACCTAATTAGGGTTTTGAGTAAGAGAGAGAGGCACCTCTTTTTGAATGAGAAACCCTTGAGTTTCCCTAAGCAAAACTGATTAGGATCTTAGGGAAAGGGAGTGTTGCCTTTTCTATGAAGCATCTGCCACATGTACCTCATGCATCAAAGCCCTAAAGCTTCTAGAGGAAGCCATGTGAAGGAGGAAAGCGTTTAGGATTTCGGCTCACCTAAGGCACACGCCAACCCCACCTTCCACCATGCAACTTGGCAATCATGCAATCTCACCCTATGGATTCATTGTATCTGGACTCAAAAGTGGAAGAAGGGAAGAATATTTGTGGGTTTCAGAAATCCAAGAGACACGCCACCCTCACTGTTTGCCACATGGCATTCATGCATAAGCACCTTAGAATCTCTAGAAGATGCAATCATGAGGAAGTGCAAGAGACACATGGGGAATTTTGAATTTGGGATTAGGGTTTCAAAAATCTTAGAGAATTTGGACACTTGGCAAGCATGCAAAGTAGGATACAAAGCCTCTAGAAGACCCTAAGGTTTCAGCCATGTGGTGTACATGCCACTCACAAAAAAGCTTCTAGAAGAATCTTTGCGAAAGAGACGAGGAGGATTTCGAGAATGGCAAGAGCCACATGCTCACTCCATGCCATTAGGCAACCATGCATTGCTTAACCTTAGGTTCATTGCATCTAAATACAAAAGAGTTGGAAGAAGGCTTGGGAATTTGGCTAGGGAGGCGCCACATGTCCTCCATGCAAAGGACACTCTTAGGTTCCAAGGGCCTTTCGGCTAAGGCTAGAAGAAAGGGGCCACTTGACGCCCATGCATGAAGAATGTTAAGGACTTTTTGGATTCTACAACAAAATAATGATAAGAGAGAGAGTGAGTGGGAGCAAAAGAAGGAGTATAAATAAGGCCATTAGTGGTTGGCACCCATGCACATGAGAGGGGGAGCCCAAAGGTCTAACATCATTTTCTCCCATTCCAAACACCATTCTTGTACAACCATAGAAGGAATCAAGAGCATTATTTGGTAGAGCCTAGCACGGTAAGAACACTTGAAGGGTGATGAACGTTTCGATTTGCTAAGACCAGGGGAAGTATTGCATTTTGTGAAAAGCACCATAGAAATGATGGAGTAGTAGGATCGACCATGGAAGGATGAACCATGCTCAAAGTTCAAATTTGAGTGTGGTTAGCCCATAGAGTTTTTCTTTTAAAAGTCAAGTCTTTGATGGCAAAGTCAGTAAGGAAGAACCTCGTATATATGGGTCAGCCATAGCTAGGGTTTCATGAAGAATTTTGTCTAGTTGACGTACAATCTTAAGTGCCATTCACCTTTCGACTGCTAATGGTTGTTAAAGTAAAACCACAAACACACAAATACTCGGCTAGTAGGGTTTACACAAAGATATGGAGGGTTAATGTCATTCGGCCCTAGGGTTTCTCATGACATGCATGTTTATAGCCTAAAACCGATTAGGGTTAGTAAGTTTAAACCCTAACATACATGCTTGGTTTTAGTGTTTTCTTTCAAGAAGTGTAATGGTTAAAACCTAGACTTTCAATTTGCTTGATCGTTGGCAATTGCTTTACATCAGGATATTTGTAAGCTTGCTTGATATTTGTATTTATGTTTATGTGTAAACTCGGCATCTTGATTGTTCAAATTGGATTATGAAATTGCTACTTGTTACATAGTATGATTCATGTCTCTTATGTACATGCTATGCTTAAAATGTTCCTTGTTCGAATTTGGTTCATATGACATGTTCGGATTTGGACAATTGGTATATGATTTGTTGAACTCTCACACGTTGTATGAAAGTATATATTTCTGCATGCTCTAATTCTTTCAAGTTGTACACGTAATGCACTCTTTTGCATATGGCACAAGCACATTACATTATTGCATGAAAGTTACATAGTCACATGTCTCATGTTTTCGGGTTGTGCATTGAACTCCTTTGTCTACTCTAGAGTGATTAAATTAGAGTGGTGACCCTAAGTTGATGAAGTACAGTCGACGAACTTCAAATGGGCCATTTTAAAGGATTCTGGAGTGAAGTAGCCGCACTTAACTCTAGTGGGTACAACATATTGAAAATGCAGTGAAAGGGAATTATGAACTGTCGTATCATATAGACACTGACGTACTCACACCCAGTCAAGAGGGTCACCAATGTGATGTAGTAACTAGCAAGGAGCCCACGATTCTTAGGTTTAGCCATGAGGTGTCCACCCACATTATTATATGGCTTAGTGATTACATGTGATTAATATGAATTGAGACTTTGATATTTTCTTACATGGTCATTTTGGTACTCTGTTACATGATTACAAGGTCAATGATTTTGAAAGGAAGATGTACAAGAAAGAAGTGAGTTTTTAGTCAAGTTCATGTCCATGCTCATGCATTCGTATTCATGGTTTGCCTTATACAATTTTATGTTATGTTCTTGTAAATTATTGGTTTAAGTTGTTAAGATTTCTTGAAAGCTCACTGTGGTAGTTTTCACTACCATTTCTCCCAAAATGGTAGAACTTGTGACATAAGTAGACGATAGCGATGGCGAAATGCAAACGTGAGGATGCCTTGAAGGGGAAAGAGGCCCTAAAGAGCCCTGAGCGCTCAATGGAACCAACACTAGTAGAACGGCTTGAGTAGACTGAGAACTTTATATGTGAAGTGCTATAAAGCTCTTTGAGGACCTGTAGAAGATTCTGGATAAGGAAAAGGGCAAATAGGACATCTTCTGATTTATTATGTTAAGGAACAATAAGATTTTTGGATAATTGGATTTTGCAACCACAAGGGTTAAGGTTCAAACCCTTTTATTTTGTATTGGGAGATATTTTGAACAATTATTTTGGGATTGATAGTTACTTTTATTTGGTACCATATTTTATTGCTCAAACCTTTACCTAGAAATGAAGTTTTTCACTACGATTATTACATACTGCTAGAAACATACTATATGTATTGCACGTTAACTTTCATAAATGAGGGGTGTGTAACCATGAGTTGCATCTCCCAACATTTCAGTCTCCATCCAATCCCAAAATGGGGATAAGGGCATCACAAAGCCCCAAATATTTGTTATCCAATTTTTTTTTTTAAAGGCGAATGCCTACCAAATTTTATTGAGAAACCTCACTAAAGGAGAGGAAGTCCAATTACAACAGACATCCAAAAAAGAAACTGCCCTAGCACAATAAAACCAAAGCCTTTTAAAAAAAGAAGCACTAACATCTCAAAAAAGAAAGGCCTAACTTGTCTAACTTCAAGATGCCTTTGAGAAGATATGGAATATCACTAAACTGCATCCAAGTACCCGAAACCATCCCAGAGGCCAAACGAGCAAACAATGAATGCATGGACATTAGACTTTACTTTGCATTTGACCTTTCAAAAAAACATCGTGTAAAACATGACTTTCATAATCCTTTCTTTCATAAAACATTTTTTCTTCATTTCATATTTGTTCATTTAACATGCTTGTGAGCTCGATTTTTATCATATAACATAGCTTTGAACTCGAGGCCTTTCTTAACTTATAAATGGATACCTCACAGTTCTCCTATGCATCGTGTGTTTCCCGCTAGTTACCACATCAACCATTGGCCAGTTTGACCAAAGTGACTATGTCTTACTTTTAAACTTTCATATTACGGTAGTTCGCTTCGCCTTCATTGTGGTGTACCCACTAGCTTTAGGTGCGATCCTGCTCCGGTATCCTTTACTTTTAGGAACCATTCAAGATCCAACGACCGTACTTATTCGACCCAGAGATTATCACTCCATTTTAAACACTCCTGAGTGGACAGAGGAATTCCACTAGAACATTGCCCCGTCCTAGCCCTTGGGGTCATGATAAAAATTTTAGAAAGACTATTTTCCATTCAAAAGATTTTCACAATCCCAATGCATGTGACATGACAATGAAACTTAGAATTTTCATGAGTCACATGCAAATGCCGAATGCTTCATCATAACCATATAATATTCAAACATACAATTCCAATACATTTCGCGTTACGATTGATAATATTAGAACATGCAAACACGTTCTTTTATAAAAATTTTAAGGCATTGAATATCTAACAAGAGACAAACATTCAATACTTTCCATGTAGTGGCCGAAACATACAAACCCTAGCACATCCAAGAATCATTCTTAGCTCATGAAACTTAAAACACCAATTGATCATACCTCATCCATATTAATAACCGTGACCTTTAACTTTGAAAACATGCATTCCAATCAGCTTTTCATGAACTTAGAATCTTCTATTGTGTTAAACAAAAACTTTAACAATGAATACTCATGGGTGGCCGAAACAATCTAGTGATCATAAACAAACATTTCCCTGAACTTAGTTTCATTCAAGATTCGGTCAAGTAACAAACATTCACATACAAAACAAAGATTGTACAACTTGAACCCTAAGGTGGCATCTTATTCCATTTTCATAACATGTATACATTCAATACTTTCCATGTAGTGGCCGAAACATTTAGACCCTAGCACATCCAAGAATCATTCTTAGCTCATGAAACTTAAAACACCAATTGATCATACCTCATCCATATTAATAACCGTGACCTTTAACTTTGAAAACATGCATTCCAATCTGCTTTTCATGAATTTAGAATCTTCTATTGTGTTAAACAAAAACTTTAACAATGAATACTCATGGGTGGCCGAAACAATCTAGTGATCATAAACAAACATTTCCTTGAACTTAGTCCCATACAAGATTTGGTCAAGTAACAAACATTCACATACAAAACAAAGATTGTACAACCAGAACCCTAAGGTGGCATCGTATTCCATTTTCATAACATGTATACAGTCAATACTTTCCATGTAGTGGCCGAAACATACAAACCCTAGCACATCCAAGAATCATTCTTAGCTCATGAAACTTAAAACACCAATTGATCATACCTCATCCAAATTAATAACCGTGACCTTTAACTTTGAAAACATGCATTCCAATCAACTTTTCATGAACTTAGAATCTTCTATTGTGTTAAACAAAAACTTTAACAATGAATACTCATGGGCGGCCGAAGCAATCTAGTGATCATAAACAAACATTTCCTTGAACTTAGTCCCATACAAGATCCGGTCAAGTAACAAACATTCACATACAAAACAAAGATTGTACAACCCGAACCCTAAGGTGGCATCTTATTCCATTTTCATAACATGTATACATTCCATAGGCCATTCTATTCATACATTAGATAATCATGCTAAGAAGAGATGATATCACATGGAAGAAACATCAATCTCACAAATATTTACAAAAAACTAAGCAACCAAAAAGTTCACACGGCATAGAAACAAAATATCTAAGTACAAGTTAGAAGTGTACTTACAAAAATCTGTAATATATAGCAAGCAAGCTGAAAATATATATAGTACTTGTTAGGTTCATTATTCAAGAAAGCCCTAAGTGTTGTGCTCTTGACATCTTTTTCCAAGAAGATGTGATGACCCGAGTTTGACTAAGCAAGGCCCATAGAATTGATTCTTAGTTGCCATAGCATTTTAAGAGCTTTCGTTTTTTTTTTTTTTTTTTTTTGTAAGGAAAGGCGTTAGAATCTTTGACTTAGCAACTTGAGCCCAAGAAGGGAGTAACCCTAGAATGCCTCGTATAAATTCTACCCAATTTAGAAACCTAGGCCCAATGGCTTTAAGTCCATGACCTAAACCCTAGTCACCATGTGTCATACATGTGTTGCACTATGAATCTATACTTGATAGTGAACTAAGGGGGAGAGAGGAATGTAAGGAAAAAAAAACAAGAGGTGGCTTGCATGCCTACCCTAGAGGGATTGCCACTTGTCAAGCATGCTAGAAGAATCAAGAGACAAAATGGACCTAGGAAGACTAAAGGATTTTCGGCCAACCCTTTCCCACATGCCTAGACCCATTGTTTTGGCCCAGTTTGAAGTTCTAAGGTAGATATTCTTGGAATGAAAGGGGAGCCTAGGGAAGAGAAATGTGGTTTTTCTAGGAAATCTACTTGGGAAACTGAGGGGGCACAAAGGATTTTGAATTTGTCAGATTTTGCCAAGTGCCAAACATGCATTAAGCTTCTAAAAGATTAGATGAAGGGACTTATTTATCAAAGGACTAATATGCCCCTAGGATTTTGGCCACCACACTCCCAAGCACCTCTTCACTTGCCACTTATCACTTAGGTTACTAATAGACCAATGGCACATGAGGAGTCATCTTGGGAAGGAGCAATGGAAGATGAAGCAACAAAAGGGAAGGAGAAGAGTTGGACGACAATTGAGAAGGCACACGCCCATGGCACTTGTCACCCATGCCAAAGGTTGTTTGCTGGGAAAAGGAAGAGGCATGAGATGTTTTACAAAACTACCCTTGAAGAGATATTCACTTGCTTAAGAAAAAGGAAGGGCATAAAACGGAAAAGGAGGGATTTCAGCCAAGGGAGGGAAACCCTACACGCCACCCAAGTTGTCCCTTCCCAATGCAATCCAAAGTTGGATTCTAAGAGTCTTTTCAGCAAAAGAGAAGGGGGAAGAAAAAACACTCGCCACTTGTCACCCATGTAAGGGTTTTGGAGGTAACCAAATAGGGAGGTGAGGAGACCACTATAAAAAGGAGGGAGTACAAGCCTATGGGCTTTTCCCTTGCCATTTTTCAGAATTTGCATGAACTCTCACTCTCTCCACACAACTCTCACATTCTCACTTGAAGATTCTCTTACTTTCTCGTACTTTCTTTCCAACCAAACAAGGAAGATTCCTTTTCAAGAGAAGATTTTGCCACCTTCAAGGATAGACAAGGTAAGGCTCGATTTTCTCTTAGTTTCTCTACATATGTCACTTTTTCAACTGAAATGAGATTCAAATCTCAAAGGATTTCGATAGTGGTGAAACACACACGTTTTTACCCCTTTTTATGGAAAATGATTTAGGGTTTTCAAGGAACCCTTGAAGCCAAATAATGGGGGATGTTCACCCTCCATGTTTTCGATCACCACATGTGTTCTTACCTTACTTTGAGTTTTGTATAATAACAAGAGTGAAATGAAGGGGGTTTTTAAAAACCCTAAAGGCTGTATGGTTTAAGATCAAGTGATGCACACTCAAGAACATGAAATAGGGTTTTTAGACACTCTTTCTAATGTAATACATTTCAGATTGCAGCTTGCTAGTATTTCATTACGTGGATTTTTATAAGTATACACTCAACTTGCTCTCAGTTAAAACTTGTATATATTTGTGTAAATCCTTTCATTGTTATGTTTGTTTTGATTGCTATTTCTTGTTTGTTTGTTTAAATATGCTTATATGATCTTGGAATATGAATATGACATGAATGGTATGATTCAGTTTAAGATGAAAATCGCAAGAATGTCCTTAGCATGTTTCGGTTCTAAAGAAAACATTGTTGTTAAGTTGTGATACTTGATGATTTGGTTATACCATGTCTTGGAAGTTTCGGATCTTACCCAAATACCATGATTTTATGTTTTGTTTTATTATGCTTTGATTTCTAAGCAATATGTTTGAAGTTTGAAGCATGTTTAAGTGATGATTCTTCATGTTTTTGCACTTACATGTTTTGGCCAAGGCAGATTTTCAAAGTTCCAAGTATATGTTTCGATAGTCCATGTGATCTATGTTATCATGCCATGAATTGATCATATTATGCTTGGTTATTCCATACACGGCATTTCATATGTCATATGTCAAGTGTAAGTACGTATGTCTTAAGTCTCACGTCACATGCATTTGGGGAAAAGTGTTTCCAAAAAGTGTTTCAAATAAAAGAGTTTAAAAGTTTTATCATGACCCCAAGTGCTAGGACGGGGGAATATCCTAGTGGAACTCCTTTATCGATTTTGGAGTGCTTAAGAAATAGAGTGGTAACCCCTGGGTCGACAAAGAACCATCGATGAGCCTCGAATGGATTCTTTGTAAAGAATGTCGAAGCGAGGAAGTGTCTAACACTAGTGGGTGCATAAGGCATGTAACCCGACAAAGTATGATCAAGTTATTCTGAAATCTTTGCTTATGACATATTCATCACAGTGTACAAACCGTTAATGGCGACGTAACTAGGAGGAACACACGGTGCAAAAAGAGGAACTGTGTTGTGTCCACCCTCTAAACAAGAATAAGAGCTCATATGTTATGGATCACTTGATGAAAATCTCGTGGTATGATAAGGATCACTGATGAAAATCTTGGGATATGCTCTGATAAGGCAAGTTCTGATTACGATCAACATGGAAAATAAAGTCAAGAAGTTTTTCTGATAAAGCTTAAGTCTTTATTACAAGTCTTTTGAAAATGGTCAAAAGCATAAGTCAAGTTCTGTTCAAGTCATATGTCAAGCACATGTCCATGCACGCATTCATGATATACCTCTTGTATGCTTGTGTTAACTATTGTATGTTGCGTGATTACTTGCTAAGTGTGGTGCCCCCAATTTCCATGTACGGACACACACGGAAATCGAGACACCCGGGATGATGACAACACGGTCACGCACCCCATCGACATGTGCTGAGTGTGTGCAATGCAACACGTGTACAATAAAATACGCAGCGGAACGGTTAAGTCAAATAACTAAGTACCAGAGTTTAATACAATATCAGAGTACTGAAAAATCCACATGTCAACATAATACAAATTTTGTTTACAAAACAACATCAAATCAAATAAAATACAATAAACAAAAGCAGAAATAATCTTCAACACAAATATAGCCCATGTCCCTACTCCTCAGGCGGAGCCGCATCCTCGGGCTCAGCCTCATCAAAACCTACATCAAAATCTACAGTCCCACAAAATGGAACCGCAGGTAAGTAAAACTCAGAAAACTCAAAGACAATAAATATATTTTAACAACCAACGCTATGCATGCTCATGATGACCCAAGCGTAAAAACCCGAGAAAACACATTTCTCGAAAAACACAATTTTTCCACTCACGCCAAAAACACCATTTGGCACAAATTAACAATCCAGGAATAATTACATTAATTTCAATTTTAACCGTATGCACCATGGCCTCCCCTAGGGACCATCCACATACTCTGGCTTCCCATCTTCACCTCACGGGTAACGGTCGTGCAAGTGATACATGAGTGATGCCCAGTTCCGCGCCCACCGCGTACATAGCCAGGTATCCTCTGACCCCCGCCAGCCCGAGGAGTCACGGAGTCGGATCGAGAGCGCTACCATCCCGTCCAAGTCCCGGGCAAAAGCCCCAGGGGACGACACTCAGTATATTCCGCTCCCGAGTGTCCAGAGGAGCTCCACCGAGATAATATCCCATCTCGGCTTGGGGGTGATACACACGCACCCAAAAAGCCTTAAATACAATTTCCTCAAAACACACACACACCCACGCATGCGTGCACAATGCCATGAAATCAACAACCAACAGTTATCAGCACAACCAGATAACTAATTCACAGTTTATAAAACAAGTTAGTGCAAAAATATATTAAAGTCTTAAAAGTCTTTTGGAGAAATACTTACAATGCTTGATAATAATTTTAGGAGGATCACGGAGGAACTGGAAGCACCAAATCAGCAACTCCACAGTGTAAAAACACTGTGACCGAATATACTGTAAACCCAAATTTGCACGGAGTCAAACGAAGACTTGAAATTGATAGGGTAGGGCCTATTGAGGTTGGTGAAGCTAATGGTAGTGAAAGTTGGCCGTGGGTGGCGGCCGAAACGGTGGTTTAAGGCCGAGAATATCAAATCGGAAGTGGAGCTCACACAGGCGGCTCCGGCGACGGATCGGGGTTGGGTTTGGGTGGAAAAGCTTGGTATTGGGCCGGTGAAGAAGTGGTGAAGAAATGGTGGCCAATGGTGGCCGGACGGCGGCAGAACGGCGAGGAGAAGCCTACGGCTTCGCACAGCTCACGACGGCTAACGGCGGAGTTAGGCGGCCTGAAAACTTATGGGTGAGGTCGCCGGTGGCTGGGGAACCGAACGGCACCGGCGGTGTCGACCACGGCGGCCGGCAACGGTGACAGCAAGGCCAAACCCGATTTTCACGTGAGAGAGGAGAGAGAGAGAGAGAAAGACGCGCGGGAAATGGGTTGGCCGAACGGGAGGAGAGAAAGAAAAAGAAGAAAAAGAAAAGGAAGAGAAAAAGGAAAGAGGAAAAGAAAAGATGGGGAAAAGAAATGAGGTCCAATCCTCACCACTTTCGAGTCACAACTGATCCTCAAAAACACTATTTTTAAACCAGTAAATTAAATAAATAAATAAAAACTCAAAACTAATTAAAATAAAATATTAAACTCCAGTAATAAACATACTTTAAAATAAAAGGAAATTAAATCGTGGAATACCAATTAAAATCATAAAATCACATTAAACTAATCTCTCTTAAACACGTTTAAATTAAATTAAACGGTTCAAAAACAAATATTAAATTAAAAAAAACCCTTCAATAAAAAGCACGTAAAAACCGGAGTGTTACACTAAGATTTCTCGAAATCTCATTATGGTAGTTTCTATTACCATTCCCCAACCGGAATGGTAGAAGTTGGAAACAGGTTCCCCGGATTCCCGAGAACCATGAACCTAGATGGTTCCATGATAGAGGACGATTTTACTATACACGCTCGTTATGACTATAATGCAGCTGCATTAAGCATTAAAACACACGGCCAAGCTTTTCAGGGAAATTCTAGCTAGTATTAGTGAGACCGAGATCGATGCTATGATCTAGCAACCATCCAATAATTCGAAATGTTGGTGGAACGTGGACTAATTGTCTACTTATCCTGAGCAAGCCTCAAAGGCCTCGGCTGATGCAAAGAAAAGAGCAAAAGACTTAGGTTTGACACCACTCGAGCCTCAGTAATCCCATGGGGTCTTATGGGGTCTAACTCCTGATGGGACAGTAGTGATGAAGAAAATGGGAACCTAAGATATTTTGTGGAAAGAAGGAAAAAAAAAAACTTATCTCAACTTTTGAGGAACTATGTTTTGAGACGGTCCCGTGTTTTGGGAGATTAAAAATATACTTTATGCTTTTGGGATGCTATATCTTTTATGATGCATGCTTATGGAAATGGACAATGTTGGGGTATTTTGTTAGTAACAGTGCCATGTGCTTTGCAATTGCTTATCGCATTGCTTAGGACATCCAAATTTTACTATTTTTCCGCTGCTATATTATTGCATACTACTAATCTACTAAGGTACATAACATATTATTTGTTATGTATGAGCTGTGTTACTTGTCCCGACGTGTCAGTCACTGTCCAATCCCAAGCCGGGGCTGGGGGCGCCACATAGCATGGTATTAGAAAACCCACACTATGTCCTAGGAATGCATGGTACCTCTAACTAGATTTGAGATCTTTAGTTGTAGGTTTGGATCTTTTAGCTATAGGCTTGAATCTAGAGGAAGAAGAAATAGAAGAATATACACCTGTAGGGTCGCAAGTTCAAGTGACGAAACGTTATCCTTTCTTTCAGAAGGAGAGTAATTGCACAAGCTCAAGCGGATAGGAAGAGAGGATTGCCTTACTCACCAGGAGGTAGTGCAATGAAACAGATGGCCCTTATAACCCCAAACAAAGGAAATGGTGTGGTAGTCGAGAACGTAACACCCATCACTCCACCACCATGTTGTCGATGCGGGAAAAGCATAGTGGAGAATGTCGTATGGCCACAAGAGCGTGTTTTAGGTGTGGTCAAATCGACCATACGATCCGAGATTTCCGCAGATTACACCAAGAGGAGCATCAACACTGAGCGTTAGACCTAAGACTGCTGCGAAGGCCAAGGTATATGCTATTACGACAGGGAAGATAGACCTAGAAGCTGATGAAACGGCAGATGAGGGAGTGATTACTGGTAACGTTTCCAACTTTGCCTTAATTTGTAGATAGCTTGTGTTTGAGAATCTTGAGTAATTATAGTTACCCTATTAGGTAAGATTAAATTGAAGCAGTACGTGGTGTGTGCTCTGTTTAATTATGAAGCATCAAGATCTTTTATCTCTAATGGTTGTGTGAGACGATGTAAACTTGAGGCTGAGCCAATGTCTTGAAAAGTATTAGTAGCTATTCCAGACAGGATGGTAATCGGTTGCACAAGTGTAGTTAAGAATTGCCCGTTGGAGATCACGAACTTAGTTTTGACTGCGGATCTAATTGTCTTTTATTTGATGAAATTCGATCTAATTCTAGGAATGGACTGGTTGTCAAGGCATTATGCCAAGATAGACTGTTAAAGGCGGGAAGTAGTATTCGATCTACCTGCTCAAGAAAGGATCTATTATTTGGGTGAGACTGTTTGGCTTGATCCATCTATGGTAACGGCTGAACAAGTCAGGTAGGGTTTGATGAACTGGGATATCGTTTATCTAGTGATGATTACGGACGTAACGAAAGAACCTAAGGAAATCCAAGGAATTCCTGTGATTTAGGATATTCCTAGGATTTTTGTCGATGAACTACCTAGATTACCCCCAAATTGAGGGACGGAATTTGCAATTGAGCTTGAACCAGCCACAACCCTAGTGCATAAGGCACCTTACCGAATGGCCCCAGCAAAATGAAAGAGCTTAAGGCTCAAATCGAAGAACTTCTAGTGAAGGGTTTTATCTGACCTAACTTGTCACTGTGGGGAGCACCAACCTTGTTTGTCAAAAAGAAGGAAGGAACTCTTAGGATGTGTATAGATTATAGGGATCTGAACAAGGTGACTGTCAAGAATAAATATCCTTTGCCAAGGATAGATGATCTATTAGATCAATTGCAAGAAGCTATAGTTTTCTCAAAAATGATCTACAATCTGGATATCACCAACTCAGAATCAAGGAACAGGATGTATCTAAGACTGCTTTTCGTACTCGTTATGGACATGCCGAGTTCCAAGCTATACCTTTTGGATTAACAAATGCCCTAGCAGCATTTATGGAACTGATGAATTGAATTTTTAGGCAGTGCTTAGACAACTTTGTAGTGGTCTTTATAGATGACATATTGATCTATTCCCGTGATGATGAAGAGTATAAGTGGCACCTAAGGATTGTACTAGAGACACTGCAAGAACATCAGTTATATGCAAAACTTAGTACGTGTGAGTTTTGGCTCCAAGAAGTGAAATTTTTAGGATATGTCATTTCCAGTAAAGGAGTGGCAGTAGACCCTACTAAGATTAACACTATAACAGAGTGGCAAAGGCCAACTAGTGCCCATGAAGAACATAGTTTCCTCAATTTAGCAGGATACTACCGAAGGTTTTTAGAAGGGTTTTCTAGACTCTCTAACCCTTTAATGGAACTTACAAGGAAGAATGCCAGATATGTTTGGACTAAGGAATGTGAGAAGAGTTTTGAGGAGTTGAAGAAGAGGCTGACCTCGGCACTAGTGTTAGCATTACCCGAACTTCACAAACCCTACGTAGTCCATAGTGACACCTCTAAGATGGGATTGGGGTGTGTTCTAATGCAAGAAGGAAGAGTCATCGCTTATGCTTTGCGATAGCTTAAGGATCATGAACAGAATTATCCTACCCATGACTTGGAGTTGGCTGTGATAGTTGTCACACTGAAGATTTGGAGGCACTATCTGTACCGAGAGAAATGTGAAGTGTACATGGACCATGAAAGTCTCAAATACTTGTTTAGTCAGAAAAATCTGACTATGAGGCAGCGGAGATGGGTGGAAACCATTAGTGATTATCAGTGTGAGATTAAATATCATCCCAGCAAGGTTAACGTTGTGGCTGATGCTCTTAGCTGCAAAGCTTAGGTAGACTTGCCATATATTTTAGCAAGGTTGAGGAATTTGATGATCAGAGATCCACCGTGAGATGCTATTTTAGCAGTAATACAAGAGTTTATACCCATGACTGAAGAAGAAATTCTGGAGTCAACACAAGGAGGACAAACTAGAGAAGCTCCGATAGAAGATTCTGAAATTAGAAGGACCACAACATTTCACCATTGGGAGGAATGAGATGCTATTTTATAACGAGAGGAAAGTGATTCCTATCATTGTTGAGTTGAAGGAGAAGATACTAAGGGAAACTCATTGCACCACTTACACAGCACACCCTGGCAGTACAAAGATGTGTCTAGATTATTGATAAAGTTGAACATCAGAGGTGGAAATGGGAAGATGTGTCAATGGACTTCGTAATAGGTTTGCCAAGGACGTTGTTAGGTAAGAATTCGATATGGGTCATAGTTGATAGATTGACTAAAAGTGCAAATTTTCTGCCCATAGCTAACACAGATTCTATGAATAAACTCTCCCGAATTTATGTTAAGGAAATTGTCCGATTGCACGGAGTACCTAAGACTATAGTGTCGAAGCGTGATACCTGTTTTAGTTCGCGATTTTGGTAGAGCTTGGAAAATAGGATAGGCATTCATCTGAGTTTTAGCAGTGCATATCACCCACAAACAGATGGATAGACAGAACGTACAATCCAGACTTTGGAAGACATGCTGCAAGCATGCGCTTTGGAACTAAGTGGTGATTGGGAAAGTCACCTACCTTTAGTGGAATTTTCCTACAACAATAGTTTTTAGGCCACCATTCAGATGGCACCTTACAAGGCATTATACGGAAGAAAATGCAGATCCTCGTTCTATTGGGATAAAGTGGGAGAAAAGAAAATACTAGGACCCAAGTATTTACAAGAAGTTCAAAAACAAGTAACCATGATCCAAGAAAAAATGAAGGCAGCCCATAATAGGCAGAAGAGCTATGCCGATAACCGATGGAGGAATCTGAAATTTGCAGTAGGAGACTAGGTATACCTCAAGGTATCGCCCATGAAAGGAGTCATACATTTCAGTAAAAAGGGAAAGTTGAATCCCCCGATATGTATCTTACAGATTGGATTTATGAGTAGAGATGTAGGGAATACATAATGTATTTCGTGTGTCAACCTTAAAGAAGAGCTTTGAAGAAAGACGGCCAGTAGTAATGGAGCCTTGCAAGATTTGGCTTCAACCCAACTTGTCATACAAAGAGTGGCCAGTGCAGATTGTGGATCGCAAGAAGTAGGAATTAAGAAATCGGAAGATACTTCTAGTGAAAGTACTTTAGAATAACCCAAATTTTGAAGAAGCAACTTGGAAACGGGAGGATTAACTAAGAAGTGAATACGCTCATTTGTTTGTATCTTAGAATTCGAGAACTTTTGATGTATGCATGAAATTGTTTGATATATATATATATATATATGAATGTTCTATTTTATGTGAAATCTATATGTTCCATAATTGTTATTCTGAGCGTGGTAACCTTGTGTACACCTGCCATACCCTTGAAATAGGGAATGACACGATCTAGAAGGGCCCCGATAATGTCTGTGTCTTTTGTGGCACAATTAAGAGAACGTAGTGAGCGTCGTCTTAGAGATCACCTCAGGAGAAGGCAATAGTTAATGGCAGCACAGTCAAGACAAATGGAGAAATTTGAGCATCATCATACCCATGTGATGGATGCAGACTCTCGAGGAAATCTTTATTTTCAACGTGCATTGCTGCATGAGGAATGACAACTTTGGTACAACTGGAACGAAGTAGAAAGGACATATCTATGCAATTTTAATCTGGAAACTAAAACGAGTAGCGCATTGAAAGAACACGCGAATAGGTTTATTCCTTGTGAGGCCCCTAATATGTCTACGGATCGTATTCGTTTTTGTAAAGAAGGTCAACCTATCGAGGATACGGAACTCAAGATAAAGCACAGATTGAATGAGATGCGGGATCATATGTATTTCGATTACAATCTGGATGCAATACTTTACTTTTTGCAGGATTCAGTAACAGAACAATAAAGACTTAGCAAAACCTCCAAGTCCTAGCCTCAGATTGAGGTGTCACATTTCACAACCATTAAGATGAAAAATAAATGTTATTCATAAACAATAAAATATTGAGGAAAAGAATAAAATAAAATTAAAAGGTAGTTGACAACTTGGTAGGCTAAAATAATTCCACATGAAAAGGTAGTTGACAGGAGACTTTGGAAAGGCTTGGAAAATTCAAATATCACTAATCGTCTGAAATAGTGACATATGAACAAGACCTGCTCTCAAAGTCTCATTTCTAAATTACCATTTATGATTTGGGATTGAAATGAAGATTCCGGCTAGAATACCGGAATCCAGCCGAAATGGCTTAAATTTAGTCCAAAATTGAACACCCACTTAAGTTGTGCTAGTTATTGTCATTTCGAAAATGTCTAGTTTGAAGTTTTGTTGATTAATTAGACTTTTCTTGGTGGGTGTAGTGGAGATAAATTTGCGATTGGTTTTGTTAATGTTGTTGGTTCACTAGTTGTAAGTTGTTTTTTTTTTTTTTTAAGAAAGAACTGGTTTTATTAATTACATAACAATACATCGTAAGCAACTGCCTCTCCCAAGGCTGCATTCAAGACCTCGGGAGGGCCATCCTCAAGCCAAACATTTTCACAAACATCCCTAATTGCTAGTTTGGCTGCTGTATGAGCAACATTGTTTGCTGACCTGTGAACAAATCTGAGGCTCCATGCTTGATTCCTTGTCATCAATAGCTACATATCCTCGATCATTTGGCCAATCCAAAAATTGTCTTCACCTTTGGAGTTTACAACATCCACTATTACCTTAGCATCCCCTTCAAAACAAACTTGGTTTAAACCAAACTCAGTGCAAAGATCCATTGCTCTAAGAAGAGCAACACTTTCGGTTTGGGCAGCTGAGGAGATATGCTCCTTTGGGCCTGTCACCACTGCTTGCACACTACCATTTGAATCTCAAATAATAACACCCAAACCCATCCTGCCATTTGCTTTTTCAAAGGCTGCATCAAAATTCACAGTGATAGACCCTGCTGCACTCCACTTCCCATGAGATCCTGCTACACTCTTTGAGCTACTTTGATTGGCTTCCTTAAAGAGCGATAGATCATCCTGAGCCTGTCTCAAATTGAAGGCATTTCTCCTAGTCCACAGCTAATACCATGTGACTGAGGCCATCTCCAAGCTCTCTTTACTTAGCTTATTCCCCATCTTGATCTAGCAGCTCAAAGTCAGAGTGATATCTCTTCCATTTGCAGAAGATACTGGTTCCATCTCCCCATACATCTGCTGTAGCAGGGCAGTCCCACATTACATGCACCTGAGTTTCCATTTCACACATACATAGTGGACAGAGGTTGTTCTCAATAATTTTCTTCCTGAAAAGATTATCTTTTGTAGGAAGAATATTATTAAGGCACTTCCACAAGAATAATTTTACCTTACTCGGTACTTCTAGTTTCCACACTTGTCTCCACAACTCTTGATTCTCTCCCTTGTTCGAGCCTTCACCTTCTTTTCTTTTCAAAGTTATGGATTCCAAAATAGAGGCACTTTTGACCGAGAATGTACCTTTTTTTTATCCCACCCATATCAGTTTGTCATTGTTCCCTCTATTGGTCAATGGAATGGCACAAATAACTTTTGCTTCCTCATCATTGAAGACTGCTTCCACCAAGTCAGTTTTCCATGTACCACTGCCCTCTTTGATCAAAACATCCACTCTGGCTTCGGAATCCAGAGTATTCATGGGGGCTGAATCTGAAATGTCACCGGGGTAGGTAACCATTTATCCCTCCACAACTTTATGCTTTTTCCATTTCCAACCTGCCACACCACCCCCTCTTTTATCAACTCTAAGCTGGACCACAAACTTCTCCACATAAAAGAGGGAATACCTCGCAATTTAGCCTCCAAGAGTTCACATTTCTGAAAATATTTCTGCTTAAAAACTAGAGAGACCATTGAGTTAGGATCTTTTATCATTCTCCATAATTGCTTAGTTGGGAGGGCTTTGTTGAAACTGGTAAGATCTCGAAATCCCAAGCCCCCTTGATTTTTGACCTCTCCCAATAACCTCCAAGATTTCCAATGGATACCTTTTCCTTCACCTTTATTACACCACCAGAATCTAGCCAAGAGGGCTTTTATTTCTTTGAGTAGCTTTCCCGGCAATTTAAAAACATTCATAGTGTAGGCTGGGATAGCCTGCAGAACACTCTTTATGAGGATCTCTTTCCTTGCTGAGGACTAAAACTTTGTTTTCCATTTCTTTATCCTTTGCCAAATCTTTTCCTTCAAAACTTTGAACGTGTTGTAATTTGATCTCGCCACCACAATTGGGAGACCAAGGTAACGGTTGTAGTCATTGCATCTCACTCCATTTACATGCTAGAAAATACATTACTTGGCTTCCACCCTGGTGTTTGAGTTGAAAAAAACATTGGTTTTGTCTTTATTTAGAGTTTGGCCCGAAGCTTCCTCGTATAAAACCAGTAAGTCATGGATGAAATGCCATTTAGCCAATCTTGCTCTACAAAAAATTACACAATCGTCGACAAAGAGGAGGTGATTAATCCTCAGTACACCCCTTGATACTGCAACCCCCTTGATTAGACCCTCAAAATCTGCATTATACAGTAAATAACTAAGGCCTTCAACTCAGAATAAGAACAAATAAGGTGACATGGGGTCCCTTTGTAGAAGGCCCCTAGATGGGAATATAGTTTCACCAGGTTCCCCATTAATCATGACAGCATAAGAAACTGTCTTGACACACTCCATCACTAAATCAGTCCATTTCTTTCCGAATCCAAGTTTGAGCATCATGGCCTCAAGAAAAACCCACTCCACTCTGTTGTAAGTTTTTGACATATCTAGCTTGATAGCAGTGGATCCCTCTCTGCCCTTATGCTTAGAATGCATGGTATAAAGAAGTTCGTAAGCCACCATAATGTTGTCTATAATCAATCCATTTGAAATAAAGGCACTTTGGTTCCATGAAATTACCTCATCCAAAGCTCCTTTCATCCTATTTGCCAGCACTTTCGAAATCAATTTATAGGCTACATTACAAAGGGATAGAGGCCTACAATCATTCATTGAGTTTAGATAGCTTACCTTGGGGATTAACACTAGAAAGGTGTGATTTAAATCCTTTGGAATTTTCCCCATTTTTAGAAATTCTTGCACTGCCCGAGTCACCTCAGAACCCACTAGCTTCCATTGTTCTTGGTAGAAGCCTGCACTAAAGCTATCGGGCCCGGGAGATTTAAGGGGGACATTTGCCTAAGAGCCTCTTCCACCTCTTTTTCTGTAAAAACCCTCTCCAAAAGATGTTTCATTTCTGTTGACACCCTTGTATGTACTCCCTTTATGCACTAGGTCACACGGACAGAGTTTGGCTATGATGACTAAAACATTGAAGCGAAAAAACTGGTAAAACCATTTGCAATCTCGGATTCCCCAATTAAATCTATCCCATGTAGGTCAGTGAATCTTTTGATCAAATTCTTTTTCCTCCTTTATTTTACACAAGGATGATAACATCTTATGTTCCTATCACCCCCAACCAACCAATGTTTCTTTGCCCTTTGTCTCCACCATGTATTTTCTTGGTCTAAAAGGAAATCTAGTTCTTTCTGTAGCCTTTTTTGTTGAGTCATACTTTCTTCTCCTCCTTCATTCTCACCCCTTCACCCTTTACATTTCTTTTGCTAAAGAAACCGAGCTCTTCCAGAGGGTAGAATGGAGATAAAGTGTAGGCGATGGTTAGAAGAGAGAGAAAGAGAAATGGTGAAGGAACGTGATAAAAGAGGACGAGGAGCAAGGATGAGGGGATCAATTTTTGGCTATTTTCGTGGTGTTTTCTATTTTACTATTGCTTTCTATTACAATAGTTGCTCTGTTAGGGTTTCTGTAAAGCCTCAAAATCATCTTTTTCAAGATGATTCTAGGCCAAACGTTGCAATTAGGGTTGCAAAGAAGGGGTTTTTCTTCTTCCTCCCGAGTACTGTTGGGTGATGTGGTATTTCGCAAGACTCTGTCTCTATATTTTCACTCCTGATTCACTATGGGTTTTTGTAGAATCTCTTATTCTTGACCTGTTGTAGACTTATGGCACATCAAGACCTTGAAATAATCAAGAATTCCTCAGCCCTAGGGTTTTAGAATGAAAATGATGATTAATATAGTGAGGGATTTATTTTTATTGGTGCTTTTAATATGAGATTGCATGTTTTCTTGAGTTTATGTGTTAATATCATGACTGGTTTGGCACAAGCAGATGCACCCCGTGACCTACATCTCGATGGTTAAGAAAACCCTAACCCTGTATCCCTAATATTTACTCTCTTGCCAATACATCTTTTGATTTCCCAAAGATTCTAACTATCTTCTCTAAGTTGATTGTTTTGTCCAACATCTCATTTTTCTCCAAGAAATTAAAGAATACAAAGCAGTTTTTATTTTGACTTAAACTCACGTTTTATTTCCTTTAGAGTAATTGTAGTCCCTCATCCTTAGTATCTAAATACAAATTCATCCTACATATTGTACAAGTTTTGAGTACAAACTATTGCTTGATTGATTGTGTTGACGAAGTTGTCCCTGTGGAAATGACCTTGGAAGCTCCCTGTATTTTAAAACCTGCTTTTATACTTGGAAGCAATATTTGGTGAGTCGCAAGTTTTTGCCGCCGTTGCCGGAGACAATTGGTGAAACATAATTTTTCTTATAAAAAGAATAAAGTAAAAAAGAAAGAAAAGAGAAAGAGGAGTGTATCTGTGAACCTCTTCACAAAATGGGTAACAACTCTCACCCTTTTTGCTAAATAATTTTGTATCTATTGTTTCATTTCCTTTTGTCTGTCTTACACTTGTTCTTAAGTTTTTGTTGTTTAGAGTGCATGTCTGTTTGGACTAGAGACTAGGCATCACAATTAGTTAGGACTGAATCATTTGCATCTATTGAAACTACTTCTATTTATTTTGAGTCATCATCTAAAAATTTGAGTAACATGGGGGACAATGAGCATCAAGAAGATTTGGAGGAAAATAGGACATTAAGAGAGTACCTACAGCCTATTAGGACTAGTCCTCCCTCCTGCATCATTCAACCTTTAAATGCAAATAACTTTACTTTTAAACCTGGGATGATTCCCTTGATTCCCCATTTCCATGGAATGGAGTCTGAAAACCCCTATTTGCATATTAAAGAATTTGAAGAAGTGTGTTCAACATTCATGGATAGGACCTTTACTGAGGAGGTCATAAAACTAAAACTGTTTCCCTTTTCTCTTAAGGATAAAGCTAAAACTTGGCTAAACTCTTTAAGGCCTCGATCCATAGGAACTTGCAGGAAATGCAGACTGAGTTCCTTAAAAAACTTTTTCCCATGCATAGAACAAATTCCCTAAAAAGGCAAATCATGAATTTTGCACAAAAAGATAATGAAATCTTTTATCAATGTTGGGAAAGGTTTAAAGACTTATTAAATCCTTGCCATCATCATGGTTATGAACATTGGAGAGTTATCAGTTTCTTCTATGAAGGGTTGCAACCCAAAATGAGAGAATTTGTTGAGACCATGTGTAATGTCGAGTTCTTCAACAAACAACCAGTAGAAGCTTTTGAATACTTTGACTACCTAGCTAAGAATGCCCAGTCATGGGATGTCTCTAATTCTGGAGATAGGACTAAAACTGTGAGGAGCATAACTGGGGGTGGGAAATACAACCTTAAGGAAGTTGATGATTTGCATGCTAGGATAGCTTTAATTTCAAACAAATTAGAGACTATTGAGCTAAAAAAGGTCAATGAAATGCAAATTATTCCCCATACTTCTGAAAGGTGTGGAATCTGTGATGAACAGGGGCATAATACCAATGCATGCCCCACCATACCTGCTTTTAAAGGCGTATTACTACATCAATCTAGTGTTGTGAACATGATTTCTAAAAAAATTTCTGAGCCTTATTCTAACACATACAATGCAGGTTGGAAAAACTATCCCAACTTCAGTTGGAGAAATGACCAACAAAGCTCCTCATCCACAAGCCTGTACATGCCTTACATAGTACCACCCCAAGGACCAACCCAATATCCTAACCAACCCCATTTCATTCAGAAGAAAGAACTTAGAGGAATCTATACAGCAACTCACTGTTAACCTCTAGCAGTTCATGCAAAGCCAAGCAACCATAAATAACCAACATTTCAAAGACATAAATGATATAACAGGAACACTCACAAAAGTGACCACTTCTTTGAGTGCCCAGGAAAAGGGAAAGTTTCCAGCCCAATCTCAATCCAATCCACAAGGTCAACAACCTCAAGTAGAAGGACCCAATATGAAGGCCATTAAAGCCGTCACAACCTTGAGGATGGGTAAGATTTTGGATAAACTTGAACCTAGCACTGGAAACTCAGGAAGCCCAAGTGACACCCAATGGAGCCCTAAAATCGAGCATTTGCCCCTCATTCCAGGTTCTACTAAGTCCTTAAGTGAGGAAAGCCCAACACTGGAACTAAAAGCCCTCCCAGTGGAGCTGAAATATGCTTATCTAGGCCCTGAGGAATCTTTTCCAGTGGTAATCTCATCTCAGCTCACTGATGAGCAGGAGGGTAAGTTTTTTTTTTTTTTTTTTAAGAGTCAAGGTCACCTGTCTAGTGACCTTTACCCACTTTTATTAAAGAAATCCCTCACTTATGGCGGAGGAAAACCATAACAAAAATTAACGCTAACCAAGCCAACCAAAAACCATACAAAAGAAACTACAAAAACAAATACAACTACTCTCAACACCTAAAAATGCAACTAAGAACGCCCTCTCATTGTAGGCAGACCCAATTTATCCAACCTAATTATCCCCCACAGTACCCTAGGTAAAGGCTCTCCCCTACCATAAAAAACCACTTGTCCGGCTTCACCTCTTCGCGCAAGGAAATCCGCTGCTTGATTTCCCTCTTTAAATTGATGCACAACTTGATAAGATAAGTCTTCTAGCTCATGAAGTAACTCGTCCCAGTAGTCCCATAAATACCATAGTGTACAGCAACGGGCACTAAGCTAGTCCACTATCACCTTTGAATCGCACTCTAACACAATCCGATACCCACCCAATTGTTTACACAGTTTAACACCATGTAACAGAGCACGCATCTCAGCCTCAGCAGGAGGGTAAGTTACTTGATGTATTAGTGCAGCATAAATCTGCCATTGGGTGGACGATTGCTGACATGAGAGGTATAAACCCCCTGACTTGCACCCATAGAATTTATTTAGAGGAGGGAGTTAAACCTTCTAGGGAGATGCAGAGAAGATTGAACCCTACATTAAAAGAAGTAGTAAAAAAAGAGGTCCTAAAACTGTTAGATATAGGTATTATTTACCCTATAGCAGATAGTCAATGGGTAAATCCCATTCAAGTGGTACCCAAGAAATCTGGTGTCACGGTGGTCAAAAATGAAAAGGGAGAATTAATACCTACTAGAGTGACAACTGGAGAATGTGCATAGACTATAGGAAGCTGAATGCAGCTTCTAGGAAACACCAATTTTCCTTGCCTTTCCTTGACCAAATCTTAGAAAAGGTGGCTGGGCATGAGTTTTACTGTTTTTTAGATGGCTATTATGGGTATTATCAAATCAAAATTGCCCCTAAGGACCAAGAGAAGACCACATTTACCTATCCTTTTGGGACTTTTGCTTTCAAAACGATGCCCTTTGGCCTATGCAAAGCCCCTACCACCTTTCAGAGATGTATGTTAGGCATTTTCAATGACTTAATTGATGATTTCTCAGTATTTGAAAAAATTTTTGACTCTTGTTTGGCTAACCTTAAAATTGTTTGGCCAGGTCTGAGAAAAAGCAGTTACTCCTTAACTGGGAAAAGTGCCATTTTATGGTGCAACAAGGAATAGTGCTTGGGCACATTGTGTCTAAAAGGGGTATTGAGGTTGACAAATCTAAGGTGGAATTGATTGAAAAATTACCTATACCTAGAACTGTGAAATACATCAGCTCTTTCTTAGGACACGCTGGTTTCTATAGGAGATTTATTAGAAATTGTAGTGTAATCTCCAAACCTTTATGCCATTTATTGATGCATGATGTGAATTTCACATGGATTGAAGAGTGTCAAAGTGCGTTTACCCAGTTAAAAACTTTTCTCACTACTGCCCCCATAATCCAACCTCCTAATTGGACATTATACTTTGAAATAATGTGTGATGCTAGTGATTTTGTTGTTGGGGCTGCACTGGGCTAGAGAAAAAATAAATTACCTTCTGTTATTTACTATGCTAGCAAAACCTTAAACAATGCTCAAAAGAATTATTCTACTACAGAAAAAGAACTGCTGGCTATAGTATTTGCGTTATAAAAATTTAGGGCTTACTTGCTTGGTTCTCCTGTCATTATCTTTACTGACCATGCTGCACTTAAGTTTTTGTTGACCAAGAAGGATGCAAAACCAAGACTCATCAGGTGGATCCTCTTATTACAAGAGTTCAACATCACAATAAGAGACAAGAAGGGGGTAGAAAATGTTGTAGCAGACCATCTGTCTCGCCTCACTCTGGACTCAACATTCCAAACTCCTCCAATCTCTAAATCTTTCCCTGATGAGCAATTACTTTCAGTTCAAATATTACCATGGTGTGTTGACTTGGTGAACTTTCTGGTGATAGGACAAACTCCAGCCCACTGGACAGCACAGGACATCAGAAGAATGAAAGTTGAAGCTAAGTTTTTCTTTTACGATGACTCATATCTTTTCAAGTACTACTCTGACCAAATAATTAGGAAATGTGATCCTAATGATGAGTTTTCTGCCATTCTTACTTTTTGCCATTCTGAAGCTTGTGGTGGACATTTTTCTGCTCATAAAACTATGGCAAAAATCTTACAAAGTGGGTTTTATTGGCCAACATTGTTCAAAGACACTTACAATTTTTGTAAGCCTTGTGAACCTTGTCAAAACCTGGGGGGCAGTACCAAAAGAAATATGAAGCCAACGCAACCCATTCTAGTTCTAGAAATCTTTGATTGTTGGGGTATGGACTTTATGGGACCATTTCTTTCATCTTTTGGATACCTTTATATTTTGCTTGTTGTTGACTATATCTCCAAATGAGTCGAAGCCATACCTTCAAGAACATGTGACCATCAGATTGTCTTAATATTTCTTAAAGAAAACATTTTTGCAAGGTTTGGTATACCTAAAGCAATAATCAGTGACAATGGAACCCATTTTAGCAATAAACCTTTCACTAGGAAGCACTTCCATGATAGCCACATCGAGAGGAAATCCTTCCACCCAGATCACCAGGTGCTACTATATAATTCCAGAGTCCATCTTTTTCTTGGAAAATTGAAGTTCGGATGGAATGGCCCTTACTTGGTAAAATCTATATCTCCTCATGGTGCTGTGGAACTCCTTAACCCTCAAAATGGTAACATTTTTAAAGTGAATGGACAAAGGCTCAAACCTTTTCTTTCATCCTTCTCACCTGAACAAACCACATTACATTTTCTCAGCACCACTACCTTAGGTTACTTAAATCTTTGCCTTTACATACTACTATTAATAATGTTGTTGCTAGGTTGTAGTTCACGTGGTTTAATCTTACTCCAAAGGCTTTGATATTTCTATGTGATGATTCTAAGTCTCTTATTTGCATGTTAGGATGTTATTTTGAAGATATTTAGTATTAGTTTCAAAGATATGATTTTTCTATGCAAGAGGATTTTAGTTAGGCCTAAGATTTGATGTTGTTGGGTTAGATCCATGTTTTATTAAGTTTTAGCCATGTGATTTTAAGTTTTAAGGTTGGATCTTCTTTAGGACACATTTTTGAATTATGTGATGTTTTAATTTGAAGATCACATGTCTTTAAGCCATGGATCAAGAGATTTATCAAATCTAGTTTAGAGAAAAGTTTCTGTTTTTGGACTAAGTGTAAAACCAAAAATTCCAAGCGTTGTTTTGTGATTTTTGATGACTTTTGTTTGATGATTTAAGGTATGGTTTATCTTAGGATGATGTTGTGAATATGTTAGAAGTAAGATTTTATTTTTTTGGAATTCTTGGAGATATTTTTATTAAGGTTAAAATTTGTGATTTAATGGTTTACTTTTATTAAAAAGTTTGGATCTCTTTACAAAAGGTTTGGTGTTGATGATTAGCTTTTTCTTAATGGATATTTTAAGTTTGTTTTAAACTTAGGATGGAAAGATATTTGTTGGAAAAATTTGGTTTGATCTTGAGTTTTTAAAATTCGAAGGAATTGCAACAAATCAAGGGAAATATAGCTTATGTAAGTTTCGGACCTATAGTGTTTTAACAGTTGTGTTTGATTTTAATTTTTCTGAATTGATATTTGAGTTTAAGACAAAATTTACATGAGGAATGTAAATTTTGGTAATTTTTGGATTTAGGATGTGAAATCTTTTAAGTTAGGGGTAAAATAGTCATTTTTCCACATGTAGAGTGTAAAATGGTAATTTTACTCTAAGTTGTCTCTTTTTACATTTCTAATTGTTAGTAATTAAATTTTTAACTGTTAGAATACCCTCTTATAGTTCCTCATGTTTCGCGCTTTATTCTCATAGCACGCGACGATCGAGATAAGTTAGCTCTTAACTTACTATCAGTTTACTATGTATGTGTGATGGGTAAGGAAACTACAATTATGTTCATATGTTGTTATATATGTCATGCCATGCCATGTCATCACATGTTTATCTATTACACGAATTATTATGTCATGAAATACTTATCTGTTACACAAGATTTTCTGTCATGTATCGCTATACATTGCAAGTATGTCATGTTAAGTTATGTATGCCATCTATTACATGTATGTCATGTCATGTAGCACTCACTGTTGCAAGCATGTCATGTTAAGTATGTTGTCTGCAACATGTTATGTCATATTACGAAATATTTCTACCTCAAGTAAGTCATATCCTTTTAGTCAACTCAAGTTCAGTTATGTAGATACTCCTAGCGTAATCATTCTGATTGTTAGGGTATCTCATTTAAAATACTCATGATGGAATCATTTTGATTGTCTGAGTATCTTTGACGGAATATGTTGGGCAAAATTATTCTGATTGTTCACTATTCCTGACGAAACGACTGACGGAATCATTTTCATTGTCAGGTTCATGTTCATGTTAAGTAAAGAATCTAGTTCAAGTTCAGTTATGTAGATACTCCTAGCGTAATCATTCTGATTGTCAGAGTATTACTAAGTACTCCTGTTGTAATCATTTTGATTGCTAGGGTACGTAATTTAAAATACTCATGATGGAATCATTCTGATTGTCTGAGTATCTCTGACGAAATATGTTGAGTGAAATCATTCTGATTGTTCACTATTCCTGACGAAACAACTGGTGGAATCATTTTGATTGTCAGAATTCAAGGTCAAGTTCATGTTAAGTAAAGAATTCAAGTTCAAAGTTCATGTTAAGTAAATAATTCAAGTTCAAGTTCATGTTAATTAAAGAATTCAAGTTCAAGTTCATGCTATATTTCAAGTTCACGCTTATGTCATGATATGTTCAGGTTCATGTCATGTTCAAGTTCACGTTCATGTTATGTATGTTCACATTCATGCTATGTTTCAAGTCCATATTATGTTTCATGCTCACGTTCATGTCAGGTTATGTTTACGTTCATGCTCACGTTTACGTTATGTTTCAAGTTCACGTTTATGTTACATTATGTTCAGGTTCATGTTATGTTCAAGTTTATGTTCAAATTATATATGTTCAAATTCATGCTACGTTTCAAGTCTATGTTATGTTTCAAGTTCACGTTCATGCTATGTTGCTAATCCATGTTATGTTTTAAGTTCACATACATGTCATGTCACGTCAAGCTAAGTTTCAGTTTCAGTTCAAGTTATGTCATTTATGCTATGATATATGTCAAGTTATGTTTTGCTTAGTGATAACTTTGATTATGCATTCATGCTTTTACTGCCATGCATGCATCATTAACCTGTGTGGAAGTTTCCTGTTAACTTGCTGAGATTTGTAATCAAATCTCACTATGGTAGTCCTAACTACCATTCCCCCCGAATTAAAGTTTCCTGTTAACCAGGAATAATTTCATTAATTCCAATTTTAACCATATGTATCATAGCATCCCCTAGGGACCATCCACATATTCTGGCTTCCCATCTTCACCCCACGGGTAACGACCGTGCAAGTGATACATGAGTGATGCCCAGTTCCGCGCCCACCGCGTACATAGCCAGGCATCCTCTGACCCCCGCCAGCCCGAGGAGTCACAGAGTCGGATCGAGAGCGCTACCATCCCGTCCAAGTCCCGGGCAAAAGACCCAGGGGACGACCCTCAGTATATTTCGCTCCCGAGTGTCCATAGGAGCTCCACCGAGATAATATCTCATCTCGGCTTAAGGGTGATACACACGTACCTGAAAAGCCTTAAACATAGTTTCCTCAAAACACACACACACCCACGCATGCGTGCACAATACCATGAAAGCAACAGATACCAACAACCAACAATTATCAGCACAACCAGATAACCAATTCACAGTTTATAAAACAAGTTAGTGCAAAAATATATTAAAGTCTTAAAAGTATTTTGGAGAAATACTTACAGTGTTTGGAAATAATTTTAGGAGGATCACAGAGGAGCTGGAAGCACCAAATCAGCAACTCCACAGTGTAAAAACACTGTGGCCGAATACACTGTAAACTCAAATTTACACGGGGTCAAACGAAGACTTGAAATTGATAAGATAGGGCCTAATGAGGTCGGTGAAGCTAATGGTAGTGGTGGTTGGCCGTGAATGGCGGCGGAAATGGGTGGTTTACGGCCGAGAATTTCAAATCGGAAGTGGAGCTCGCACGGGCAACTCCGGCGACGGATCGGGGCCGGGTTTGGGTGGAAAAGTTTGGTATTGGGCCGGTGAAGAAGTGGTGAAGAAATGGTGGTCGGAGGTGGCCGGACGGCGGCGGAACGGAGGAAAAACCACCGCAGGTTCAAGCGGCTCGTGGCGGCTAACGGTGGCGTTAGCCGGCCGAATATTGGGTTGCTAAGGTCGCCGGCGCACAGGGGAGCCGATGGTGCTGGCGGTGTCGTGCACAGCGGGCCGGAGGCGGAGCAATGGCGGTGAGTCCGTTTCACGAGAGAGAGAGAAGAGAGAGAAGAGAGAGAGAGGGGGTCGGACACGCGGGGGAAAGCAGGAGGAAAAAGAAAAAAGAAAAAAGAAAGAAGAGAAAAAGGAAAGAGGAAAAAGAAAAGATGGGAAAAATAAATGAGGTCCAATCCTCACCACTTTCAAGTCACAACTGATCCTCAAAAACACTATTTTTAAGACTATAAATTAAATAAATCAAAACAAACTCAAAACTAATTAAAATAAAATATTAAACTCCAATAAAAAACATACTTTAAACTAAAAGGCAATTAAATCGTAGAACACCAATTAAAATCATAAAAGCACATTAAACTAATCTCGCGTAAACATGTTTAAATTAAATTAAACGGCTCAAAAACAAATATTAAATTAAAAAGCCCTTCAATAAAAAGCACGTAAAAACTGGGGTGTTACAATCTTAGTATTTTTAGAATCAACCCAATTCTCTTGGATTAGCCCATTTAGTGCTTCCTTGAAACATTTGGTTCTAAGTCTTGTAATTGGACCACTAGGAAGTGATAAAGGATCCTGTACAAATTCTGCTCCATTCCCACATATATGATCAGCATGTCCAGCTCGTTGGTTTGCATCATTCTCCCCCTCTTGAGAAGGATTTGTCCTCAAATCATGACCTACATCAAAAGGAGACAAATCAGCAACATTAAAACTTGCACTAACACCATACTCACCTGGTAAGTCAAGCTTGTAGGCATTATCATTGATGCGTTCTACTACTTGAAATGGTCCATCACCCCGAGGTAGGAGTTTTGAATGCCTTTTCTCCGAGAAATGTTCCTTCCTTAAGTGCAGCCAAATCCAATCTCCTGGTTCAAACACTATCTTCTTGTGTCCCTTGTTGACTTGATGGACATATTGTTTAGTCCTTCTTTCAATATTCAGTCATGCCTTTTCATGAATCATCTTTACAAATTCTGTCTTCTTTTTGCCATCTAAGTTCACACGTACACTCAAAGGTAAAGAAGTTAAATCCAAAGGTGACAATGGGTTAAAGCCATAAACCATTTTAAATGGTGAAAACTTAGTTGTAGAATGTGTACTTCTATTGTAAGCAAATTCAACATGTGGCAAACAATCTTCCCATGTTTTCAAGTTCTTTTTAATGATAGCACGCAACAAAGAAGACAAAGTTCTATTCACTACTTCAGTTTGACCATCCGTTTGTGGATGACAAGTAGTAGAAAATAACAACTTGGTTCCCAACTTTCCCCACAAAGTCTTCCAAAAGTAACTCAAAAACTTTGCATCCCTATCAAAAACAATGTTCCTAGGCATACCATGTAACCTAACAATTTCTTTGAAGAACAAATCAGCTATATGTGATGCATCATCAGTTTTATAACATGCAATGAAGTGTGCCATCTTGGAAAATCTATCTACCACTACAAAAACTGAATCTCTCCCCCTCTTAGTCCTAGGTAAACCTAAAACAAAATCCATAGAAATATCAGTCCAAGGTTCACTAGGTATTGGCAAAGGGGTGTACAAACCATGGGGTTTCAACTTAGACCTAGCCTGTTTACACGTGATACACTTCTCATAGATTCTTTCCACATCACATTTCATATGAGGTAAAAAAAAATGATCATGCAAAATTTCAAATGTCTTAGCTACACCAAAATGACCTATCAAACTACCACCATGAGCTTCTCTCACAAGCAATTCACGCAAAGAACACATAGGCACACAGTTTATTTTCCCAAAACAAAAATCCATCATGCCTATAAAACTTACCAAATGCCACTTTTTCACATGCATTGAACATACCACCAAAATCAGAATCTTGTGCATACAAATCCTTAATGTATTCAAAACCAAGCAATTTTGTATCTAAAATGGAAAGTAAAGCATACCTTCAGGACAATGCATCAGCCACCACATTTTCCTTACCTTGCTTGTATATGATCACATAAGGAAACGTTTCAATGAATTCCGCCTACTTGGCATGGCGTTTGTTCAACTTTTGTTGTCCTTTCAAATGCTTCAAAGATTCATGGTCTGTGTGAATCACAAATTCCTTTGGCCATAGATAGTGCTAATAATTTTCCAAAGCCCTTACCAAGGCATACATCTCCTTATCATAAGTAGGGTAATTTAGAGCTACCCCACTCAACTTTTCACTGAAATAAGCAACTGGACGGCCTTCTTGCATCAAAACAACTCCAATACCTATCCTAAAGCATCACACTCAATTTCAAAAGTTTTAGCAAAGTTAGCTAAAACAAGCAAAGGTGCATTAGTGAGCTTTTCTTTGATTAGATTAAATGCATTTTCTTGTTCTTTCCCTCACTTAAATGGCACATTTTTCTTGATGACTTCAGTAAGAAGTGCGGCTAAGTTACTTAAATCACGTACAAACCGTCTATAGAAGTTAGCTAAGCCGTGAAAACTCCTCACTTGACTGATTGTTATAGGCGCTGGCCACTCTTGGATTGCCTTAACCTTTTCCTCGTCCACCTCAACTCCTCTCTTGCTAACAACAAAACCAAGAAACACAAGCTTATCCATGCAAAAGGTTCACTTCTTGAGGTTAGCAAACAACTTTTCTTTCCTTAGAATTTCCAAAACAGATTTCAAATGCATAACATGTTCTTCCAAGTTTTTGCTTTAAATTAGGATATCATCAAAATAGACAACTATAAATCTATCAATAAATGCACGCAAAACATGGTTCATCAAACGCATAAATGTGCTTGGAGCATTAGTTAAACTGAAAGGCATCACTAACCACTCATACAAACCATATTTAGTCTTAAAGGCAGTTTTCCATTCATCACCTTCCTTCATCCTAATCTGATGATACCCACTCTTAAGATCAATTTTTGTAACGACACAAAAACCATGCAATTCATCCAGCATATCGTTTAACCTAGGAATGGGATGACGATACTTTACCGTTATGTTGTTGATGGCTCAGCAATCAACACACATCCTTCATGTTCCATCTTTCTTAGGAACTAATAGCACTGGAACCGCACAAGGACTCACGCTTTCACGCACATACCCCTTCTCCAATAATTCACCTACTTGCCTTTGAAGTTCCTTAGTCTCCTCGGGATTACTCATATAAGCAGGTCGGTTTGGAATTGATGCACCTGGTATGAAATCAATTTGATGTTCAATCCCTCAGATTGGAGGTAACCCATAAGGTACCTCTTCGGGAAGGACATCTTCAAACTCCTGCAAAAGAGAACAATATTGCTCGGCAAAGCACCGACAAAATCATTAGTACATAAAATAGCCTCCTTGTACATGAGTACAATAAGGGGCTGATGTGAAAATAATGTTCTCTTGATCTCACTCTTTTCTGCAATGTAATTGAATTTTTCCTCTCTTGCTCTCACTATGGCCAAAATCCTCTCTCTTTCTTTTTCACTCTGATCAATGTTTTTCTCTCTTTCTTTTTTTTTAAAACTCTTTTTTTTTCAATTTTAGCCTTCATTTCTTTTTCTTTATTTTTTTCATTTGATCTTTGTAACTTCAATTGGTCCTCCCTGACCTATTTTGGAGTCAATGGCACAAGAATAATAGGTTGCCTTTTATGAGTAAAAGAATACCTATTTGTGAATCCATCATGCGTAACCCTCAGATCATACTGCCATAGTCTTCCCAACAATAAATGGCACGCATGCATAGGAACCACATCACAAAGCACCTCATCCTCATATTTGCCAATGGATAATGCCACCAACACTTGCCTTGTCACCTTGATTTCACCACATTCATTCAGCCACTGAAGCCGGTAAGGTTGAGGATGTTTCAAGGTGGTTAAAGCAAATTTCTCCACCAAATAAGTGCTAGCTATGTTTGTGCAACTCCCTCCATCGATAATGACACTGTAAACTTTGTTATTTACAAAGCATCGAGTATGAAACAAGTTCTCCCTTTGGTTACTTTCTTCCTCCTTAACCTGCACATTGGGAACTCGCCTTGCTACCAATAAATCTCCAACTACAACATTTTGCTCATCATTGGCATCCTCCAAAGATGGCATGTCATCATCATCTACTTCTTCCTCATTTTCCGACTCAAGCTCTCCTTGGGCGTTTATCACCATCACCCTTTTGTTCACACACTCTTGCCTTTTTCCACTCTTTTGTGTCTCTTTAGTTCTTAATCAAACTTCAAGAAACTAACTCAAAATAATCCAGCAGTAATTCAAAAATGAGAAACAACCAAAACTCATCAAAAAGGTCAAGAACTCAAATAAGATGAGAAACAAGATTGAAACAAAAAAATTTTCTTACTGGAATCGTCTACTTTTCTTTTCTTCTTCTTTTTCTTTTTTTTTTTTTTCCTTTTGATGATTTTTTTTTCTTTTGACGATTTTTTTTTTCAATTTAGCAAGGAATAGGCAATAAAAACGAAAATAAAAGATAGACAAACTTATCTTAGAACCAAAGCTCTTGATACCAAATGATATGAACTCCACCAACAACTGTGATGAAACCCAATAACAATGATGGTTTAGAACCCCAAGATCATGTAGATATGATTGGTTGAGCCTTGACCCATCACCTAACCAGATGAAAACCAAGACTACGAAGGATAGAAACGCCATACCAAGAAAACCTGAGAATCCCTCAAGAATCAAGGTGATAAGTTTGGTTCTTTGAACGCCACAAGATAACTTGATAAGTTCAAGAATTCTTCTAAGAACTAAAAGGATCACAAGACCCCACAATAATAATTTTCTAAAAAAAAACATAATCTGTCTATTCAAATTCTAAATGCCTCTATATATACTTGGAACAACCCTCCAAGCATGGGTAATTTCAAAAGACATGAGAATTTCAAAAGAATATTGCCTAGAGAATTCTAAAAGACAAGTGAATCTGAAAATTCGCAAAATTCCGCCAGCCCTGCACATCCTTCAGTAAAAGCCCTCTAACTTCCTCTAGACGACTCCAAATTGCACACCGTTTGATGCGTTGGAAACTAGAGACATGAGGATTTCCAATGAGATATAACTTGCAGGCTAATTAGTCCAGAATCTTCCCAGAATTACGTTTCAAATAACATGCTGGACAATGGGTTGGGTAATGAGTTGGCCTTTGGAATCATTGGGCTTAGTGGCTCCAGAAGTTCATACTAATTAGCCTCTTCAATTGTTTTGATGACATGGACTAAGTATTGATTATTGTTTGAGCCCATCTTAGTCTTTTTAGAATCAGCCCAATTCTCTTGGATTAGCCCATTTAATGCTTCCTTGAAACGTTTGGATCTAAGTCTTGTAATTGGGCTACTAGGAAGTGATAAAGGGTCTTGTGCAAATTTAGCTCCATTCCCACATGTATGATCAGCATGTCCAGCTCCTTAGTTTGCATCAAACTTCGTATCTGGTATCCTGTTGATGTGGATGGGGAAGTAGGATTTGTTTTTTCTGAGGTAGAGATGAATAAAGCAGTGGAGGATTTTCGATATGCTTTGGTTATGAAATTCTTATTCTCCAGGCCTTCCACTGACGTGATCCGAATTTCTGTCGTTAAGATGTGGGGTCTGTCAGAGATTCCAACCATTAGTTTCATGGATGATTTCCATGTGTTGATTCAAATCAGGAACGAAAGCGACTTTATGCATGGTTGGGTGCAAGAGGGCCGGGTTTTAGCTGGGAGTTCCTTTCGGCTCTTCCATTGGACAAAGGATTTTAATCTAAACAAGGAACCATCTCTGACCCCTCAATGCCTTTTTCTTCCAGGTCTTCCGATGCACATGTATAGATCTGACTGTTTACAAATTCTAGCTATGAGGTTTGGGCTGTATTTGGGAATGGATAATGCTACGATAAATCGAACTCGGGCTACGGTTGCAAGGCTATGTGTGGAGGTGGACCTTTTGGCTGACCAGGTGGAGCGGTTTCCGATTGTTGTCTCTGCAAGCCAGAAAATATGGCAGGAAGTAAGGTATGAAAACAATGTTTCTATTGTGATAAATGTCATAGACAAGGGCATTCTAAGGNATCAGCATGTCCAGCTCCTTAGTTTGCATCAAACTTCGTATCTGGTATCCTGTTGATGTGGATGGGGAAGTAGGATTTGTTTTTTCTGAGGTAGAGATGAATAAAGCAGTGGAGGATTTTCGATATGCTTTGGTTATGAAATTCTTATTCTCCAGGCCTTCCATTGACGTGATCCGAATTTCTGTCGTTAAGATGTGGGGTCTGTCAAAGATTCCAACCATTAGTTTCATGGATGATTTCCATGTGTTGATTCAAATCAGGAACGAAAGCGACTTTATGCATGGTTAGGCGCAAGAGGGCCGGGTTTTAGCTGGGAGTTCCTTTCGGCTCTTCCATTGGACAAAGGATTTTAATCTAAACAAGGAACCATCTCTGACCCCTCAATGCCTTTTTCTTCCAAGTCTTCCGATGCACATGTATAGATTTGACTGTTTACAAATTCTAGCTATGAGGTTTGGGCTGTATTTGGGAATGGATAATGCTACGATAAATCGAACTCGGGCTACAGTTGCAAGGCTATGTGTGGAGGTGGACCTTTTGGCTGACCAGGTGGAGCGGTTTCCGATTGTTGTCTCTGCAAGCCAGAAAATATGGCAGGAAGTAAGGTATGAAAACAATGTTTCTATTGTGAAAAATGTCATAGACAAGGGCATTCTAAGGTGGTATGTCAAGTGGGGGAGACGAAAATATCTACTGGTGCTAATGGAAGCCATAAGGAATGACTTGGTCCTAGACAAGAAGTTTGGCAGATGAAGAAAACAGATCGAGAGAATGTGAAGGAGAATGAAAAAGAGGTTAATGGAAGTTCGAAGGAGGTCTATCAAGATGATTGTACAAAACAGAGTAGTCTTGTTGGGAAACAGAGTGGTGCAGGTGATATAGAAGTGGCGGTTGTGGCTGCTCCGATGATTAATCCTCAGAGGGAAGTGGAAGAAAGGGAAATAGTGCATGACAAGGTGACTGTTTTTGTGGGATTAAGGGCTATGCGTGAGGAGTATCAAGGGGACAAGCATGTGGAAGAACCTTTTGTTGATATTGAGCAAATTGATAATAGAAGTGTTGGCCAATGTTTGGCAGTAAAGGAGGCAGAGATATTGCTAGTAGATGGACAAGGGTTGGTGCGTGACGTGCTAGTGCAAATTCATGATGTGGTTTTAGAAATATTGGAAGAAGACTGTCGGTTTTCAAACGCGCATGTCATTCTTGAGTGTGAATTTGATCGGGAAATGGAGGGAAGTGCGTCAGAAAAGTTATCTTTGGAAAAAGGCTATAGTTCAGATAAGGAGGTGCAAGCTCACGTTATGAAACTGAGTTCTAATGGGAAAAGTGTGAAGAAATCTCATTGGATGGTCACCCATCCGAATAAACTCAATTTATGATTAGTAAAATTTTATTTTGGAATGTGCGGGGGTTGGGCTTGTCAAGAAGTCAATTAAAGAAGCTTGTGAGAGAATTGGTGCCTTCTATGGTGGTTCTTTCTGAACCATTTGCTGAGGAAAATATGACGATTAGGTGGGCAAGTTTTTTTAGTTTTCCAAACTATTGTGCCAATGAGTCTGTGGGGGGGGGGGGAGATTTGGATTTGTTGGACTGAGGAAGTGAAGTTTGAGGTGATTCATATGTTGGGTCAACTTGTCTCTGGATTTTTTAGTTATGAAGAACATATTATTTTAATGTCTTTTGTCTATGCAAAATGCTGTCAATCTGATCGCAAACAGCTATGGAGGGACCTGGTGCTTGCTAAGAGTGAGGATATTCTTGGCTAGTAACGGGTGATTTTAACATTATACAGGATGATTCTGAGCATATGAGTGGAAATTCGAGGCCATTATTGGCTATGGAGGAGTTCAACTTGTGTTTGGACAATTGTGATCTACTAGATATTGGAGTGAATGAAAGGAACATGTCCTGGTGTAATGGACATGAAGGTTCATCTAGAAGCTAGGCAAATCTGGACCGAGCTCTTTCGAATGCAGCTCTTTTGTAGATTTTTCCAGATCCTTGCTATGAGTATGGCAAAAGGGAGTCTTCGGATCATAATCATGTGATAATTCGGTTTCAAATGGAGGTTTGTAGATATGGACCTTCACCTTTTTGATTCCAGAATATGTGGTGTACGCATCCTAATTTTCGGAAGTGTGTTGCTGAAGCTTGGAGAGATGATGTTTAGGGTTTGGGTTTAGTTGATTTAGCGGCAAAGCTCAAAAGAACTACGTTGGCCATTCGAAACTGGAATCGGTAGGTCTTTGGGCGTGTGGATCACATCATTAAGCAACTACAGGAGCGTAAGGAAGGGCTAGAGGTCCAAATTCAGGGAGGGTTCTCATCAGAAATAGAGGAAGAATTTTTTCTAACGAAATTAGAGCTAGAAGCCTGGGAAAAGAGAGAAGAAATTCGTATAGCTCAACAGGCTAAGAAGAAATGGTTAGTGGAAGGGGATAATAATTCTAAATTGTTTCATGCTTTTGTGAATCAAAGGAGGAAAAAGTCCATTATTTCATCATTGTCGCTGTCGGATGGGGAAGTTCTTGAGTCTCCCGAAGCTATTCATGCGGGTGCTATGTGTTATTTTCATGCCTTTTTAACTGGAGCAGGGCCTAACGAAAGAGCAGATATAGGTGATATTATTTTTCCTATCATTTCTGAGGAAGAAAATTTGGTTTTATGTAGTGCGCCCACGGAGGTGGAGGTAAGAAATGCTATTCTCTCGATCCCTAGACAGAGTAGTCTAGGTCCGGATGGATTTGGTTCGGCCTTTTTTCAAGATTATTGGGATATTGTAAAAGAGGAGGTTTTCGTGGCGGCTAGGGATTTCTTTAATGGGTCTCCTTTGCCTAGATTTTATTCGGCATCTTATATTGTGTTGATTCCAAAGGTCCCTAATCCTCAAAGTTTTGATAAATTTAGGCCCATTAGCCTTGTAGTGTTATTTATAAAAAAATTTCTAAGGTTCTGGTTGCGCACATGACAGGACTATTATCTAGACTAATATCCTCAGAACAAGGAGCTTTCATTCCAAGTAGAAGTATTTTTGAGAATATTACTTTGGCACAAGAAATGGTGCATTCGTTGCACAAGAATTCTAATGGTGGAAATGTGATGTTGAAGGTGGATATGGCTAAGGCTTATGATAGGGTGGATTGGGCCTTTTTGGACTCGGGTTTTGAAGGGATTTGGTTTTTCCACGCATGTGTGTGGGTTGGTGGCGGAATGTGTTTCTTCTCCTTGGTTTTCAATAATGATGAACGGAACTTGCAAAGGTTTTTTTAAACCTACCCGGGCCTTCGCCAAGGGGACCCCTTGTCTCCTTATCTCTTTATTATTGTGCAGAAAGTTCTTTCTCGTCTTATTAAGAAGGATTTTGAGGAGGGAAAGATAGGGGGTTTCCATCATCCCTGAGGGGCGCCATTGGTGTCACATCTTCTCTATGCAAATGATATTTTAATTTTTGTAAATGGGAAAAAGAGGTCTATTCGAAGGCTTATAAAAACTCTAAAGAGGTATGAAGACTGGTCGAGGCAGTTAATTAGCAAGGAGAAATCAAATTGTTTTTTTGTCTCGGCGTATTGCTTATACTAGAAGGCGCAATTTATTACTGATGACATGGTTTGTTCAAGGAGTTTTCCCTGCCACTTATCTTGGTGTTCCTCTAGGTTCGGGACGGTTAACTGCTCAAACTTTAGAGCCGCTACTGTTAAAAATTAGAAATAAGGTGGCTGGATGGAAATTAAAGCTCTTATCTCAAGGGGGCCGGCTCATCTTGATCAAGCATGTTCTATCTTCGGTTCCAGTTCATCAATTGGCAATATTGGATGTTCCAAAAGTTCTTTTCACTAAGTAAATTCTATGCTGGCTTCTTTTTTCTAGGGCAATAAGAATGGAAGAGGGAAGAGGAAATGGTGTTCCTGGTCTAATTGTTGTAAGCCTATTTATGAGGGAGGATTGGGAATTAGAGATCTTGCTAAAGTGGAAACATCTCTGCATATGAAGTTTGTGTGGCGCATGTTGGCAGTTGATAACTTGTGGACTAAATTTTTTAAGGCTAGATTTCTGAAAAATGGCCAACATTTACGGGAGGTAAATCCAAATAAGGGCTCTCGGTTTTGGAGGTCTCTTATGCGTGTTGTGCCTGAAGTGCTTGATCATGTTCGATGTCGGATTAAGGAAGGAAAATCCTCTTTCTGGTTTGATCGTTGGCTAGCCTTGGGTCCGCTATGTGCACAGGTTCAGAGTGTGACAAATAATAAGCTGCAGGTTCGTGAGTGTTGGGATAGACATGGGTGGAATGTTAACATGTTACTGGAATTGTTGGGAGAAGAAAAAGCTAATGTAGTGATGAGCTCAGGTTTATCTTATAGGGAGGGGATTGATATTCTCATTTGGGAGCCGTCGATAGAAGGTAATTTTAATACGGCAAGTGCTTGGGAGGTTGTTCCGATCATAGAGAGGAGGACCCGAGGTTAAAATGGTTTTGGCATCCTTTGCTCCCGAAGCGTGTTTCTATTTGCATGTGGAAAGCTTGGTTTGCTTGTCATCCGGTTGATATGCGTATACAATCAATGGGAGTTCAGTTAGCGTCGAGGTGTAATTGCTGTCAAAATGGAAACATTGAATCTTTAGACCATGTTCTTTGCTCAGGATCTATTGCTCAGGAGGTTTGGACAAAAGTAGTGGTGGCTTTGGGAATCAACTGTATGGCAACGTCTACATGGAAAGCCCAAATTATTTTATGGCTGAATTCTGCATGTCGTGCATCACAATATGGGATGTTGGTTGGTCTACTTCCGAGCCTGATTACCTGGAAGTTATGGGGGCGTAGATGTACGGCTCGTATGGAGTCTACTTATGAATCGGGTAATGGAGTATTGATGGAAGTGAAATACTGGTTGCGGGCAATCTCAGAGAATATGAATGGAGGGGCTCCTCCATCCGAAACAGATATTCAAGCGCTTCGTGCTTTGGATATTCCGACTAGATTTTGTATTAAAAATTCACCTTGCACAGTTAGGTGGCATAAACCTGGGATAGGTTGGGTTAAACTCAATGTGGATGGTAGTTGTCGAGGGAATCTCGGAAATTGTGGGGGTGGCGGTGTTATAAGGGATGATAAAAGAGCATTTAAAGCAGCATTTTCGTCGATGTTTGGACATGGCACAAACAATATGGCAGAACTGAGAGCTCTCATTGCTGGGATAGAGCTATGTAAGGATCTTGGATTTTATCAAGTGGAGATTGAATGTGATTCTTCTTTATTGGTCCATTGGCTATCAAGGGGAGTTTGTTCAGCATGGTACCTCTAGGACTACTGGGATGAGCTGGCAGCAGTTCTAAGGGGAGTTAATTTCTCGATTTCACATGTTTTTAGGGAGGCAAATCAAGTTGCAGATTACTTTGCTAGACGGGGTGAAACTGGTATGGTTCGAAGGTATGGAGTTTATGATGAACTTCCGCAGCAAGTGAGGGGCATGCTTAGGCTTGACGCATCAGGTCTTCCCTCTCTCCGTCTTTGAAGTTCTCGGTTTTAAGGATTTCTTTGTTGCGAATTAGCTAGCTGGGGTCATTGGTTATTGGTTTGGTTGTTAATAGGCTTGTACAGAATTTTATTTGGTTGTTATATTGGTATTCCTCTGCCTAGGATCAATTTCAGATCAGTTTACACGCCACGCACGTCTCCGCGTCCATGCACATCTCCCATGCAGTTTCTCTCTCTCATTTTTTTTCTGCTCTAGTTTTCAACCAACTGACCCATAGATATAGAAGCAGAGGTTTTTTTTTTTCCTTCTGCTTAGAGAAACTACCCAAGGCACTTTGCTGCAGTCAGCCACTCTCCAAGCCAAACCTTTCCCGGCGCCATCCCTCCACCACCATCACCGTAGGTGGTTCACTGACCAGCCCATACTCCTCCGTCGCTACCCCTGGACGTACCAAAGGAAGTGAACCTGCCCACGGCTATGTTCCACATTCAAGCATAGCCATCATTCACCGTAGGCTCTCTTACAGAATGCAATGTGACAAAACAGAATGCAATCTTGTTCTACACAAGGAAAGCAACCAAAGCATGACTGAAATACACTGCAACACTCAAGAGATGAATAAAGCTGGTAAAGCATGCTGCAGTACAAGAAAAGAAAAAGATAACAGCAGCAGCAAAAGGAAGAAAAGAAATGGCACAGAAAAGAGGGACCTCAGCTAAGGAAATACATGGCTGCACACAAAGAAGCATAAGGGACATGATGCATAAAGCTGGCTCGACCATACTGCCCATAAAAGTTCTGAAATTGATTGTATAGATAATCAGAAGCTAACTTTACAGTAGTTCTTTTTTTCTTTTCTGTTTTTCCTGTGATGTATATATATGACCTTTGTATAATCGAAAGAAC
>QEOT01003715.1:753731-777946 GCA_003123785.1 Pterocarya stenoptera | reverse complement strand
TAAACTGCACCCTCACGCGCTCCCCTCAACCCACGACCTCAACCCATGCATGGCAGCACCCCGTTAGCCACCATGTGAATTCTGCCCAGCCTCCATCTCCACGTAAAACCGACGCCACCACCCCTCATCTGACCACCATAGAAGCCCCAGCTCCTCCACGTGCCAACCCCGCAAGCCCTCCTCTGTTTTGCAAGACCGAAAAGCAGAGCACCTGCCTTCCTCCATAATGAAGCCCAGCGCCGCCGCCCAGCTGCTCAGCCTCAAGCAGGAACAACCAGAAGATGCCGGTTGCAAGCCCAGGTCCACCGTGACCACCCCTAAGTAAGCCCACAGCGATTTCCCTCACTGTCGAGCTCTGCCTTCGTGCTCTCTCTCTCACCGTTCTCTCTCTCTTGCTCATCTCGCTCTCTTTCTCTCAGGGCGCCGCCGTATGGACAGCCATCGTCCACCGCAACCCAACTCCGCCGTGACCTCCTTCCCCCACGGTGCTGCTGCCTCTTAGTTTTCTTTGGGTAGGTGCTACTGCCGCCACTCACGTCTTGGTCCCTATTTTTGTGGTAGTTTACTTAAAAAGGAAATACTTTTGTGTCTCGGTTAATCTAATGGAGGAGATGTATTATTACCATTTTGCCCCTTAGTATGATGTTTCGGATGTTTAGGTTAATGGATTTATATTTTAATGAGTTGATTATGTATATTGGGTTTGAAATCATGAGTTTTATATCATGTGCATGTTATATGTTTTATTTGGACGTAGACGTATGGACTAATAGTACTAAGTCAGTATACTGATGCTTTTAACTGAGTAATTATAAGTTAATCATGTTTTAATTTTTATATATTAAACTCACTTTGTATGAGTTTTGTTTTACATACAGATTAAATAAATATTTGAAATATATTAGTAGTATTAATATATCTTTCAGAATTAGTACATAGTAGTGCAAAATTTTTATTTTGAACTCTTTAAAAAGAAACTAATTAGTCTATTTTTATTAAATGAAATATTTGCTGTCCTACTTTAATCAGTTTTGTTTTAGTGAGTCTTTAAACCATAAATGTATTTTTATGGCATAATTGTATTTATTACTAATATTATTATGCAATTTTAGAAATATTCTGGGTTTAATAGTTATGTGGATATTGAGGAATTTACGATGTGATGGCATATTAGAATTAAGAGAAATTTTAGGCTTTTGAGGAATTAAAATAGGTACTTCAGGTGTAATATGAGATTATCTATTCATTGGAGATTTATTTAGGTTACATGAATTTTTATAGGTGATGATTGACAATTGTTCAGTATTGTTGTGGAGAATTTCTGAAAAGCTAAAAAGCTCAAGTAAGCGAAGTTCCTATACTAGTCTTTGCACAAAAGAAAATGAAATGAGATTGACTTTAAAAATATGCATATTTGTTTTTGAAAAGAAATATGAAAACAACCACCAATGACTGGTGTAGACATGTTTGTTCTACATATGCATAAATTCTATATAAGAAAAAATATTTTTCGTCATGACTAGTGTAGACATGAGCTAATTTTGTGCTTTCTGTTTCTGAACTATGCAAAAAGAATGAATATGAGAATCTAAAAGTTTTTGCTGTGAATAAATGAAGATGTTTTGATTCTATTTATTTCGAACATGTGAAATGATCTGAAGTTGTTCGGTACATGTTTTGATATGATGTGTCATCTAAAAAACTTGACATGAATTTCTGATTTTATATCTGAATATAATCTGGTTTCGATGATGTTTTATTCTATTTTTGTTAAGGCCCAACCACGAGTATAATGGTGGTTTATAACCCTACCACTGGGGTTAAATATGATATTTGTTCCGATACAATGCTCCGATATGATATGAAAATGATATCTCAATTTATGATATGCTGAAAGATTTTTGAACAAGAAAGTTTCTTTGAAAGTTTTCGCTTTGATGTTTTGTTTATGCATTTTGAAAGTAAATATGTTGTTTCTGCATTCTGAAAGTAAATGTTTTGTTCTGCATATCGAATTTTATAAATGCTCATATTTACATACTAGTATAAGTTTTCTGCTTACTGAGTTATTAATAACTCACCCCTTATCTCCACAATATTTTTCAAATATTTTGATGGTTCAGCTGAGGATCAAGATTATGAGGCATTGGATGAGATGATTTAAGTATATTGGATTAAGCATAGAAAGTTTTTATGAGTATTGACGATTTTTATTAAGAAATTTTATTGTGTTATGATGACTTGGCATTTTGAAAAATTGGTTATATTGAGGAAATTAGTTTGAATCGAATTTTCTATATGATATTGGGAATTTAGAGTCTATTATTATATTGTTGAAATGTGAGTTTAAGTGATAGGAAATAACTCTTTGACCCGTGTGGAACTGGGGTGTTACATACAAGAATTTGGAATCTTGTTCAATAAGATTGATAAGTAAAATTGACCATATGGGTGCTACATAGGTTACCTTGAGCGGTGTGCTCCTGCCAATTATCGCATCACAACACAGGTATTTGCACTAGCTGTGAGTCCCTTAACATATGTACTAGTTCACAAGTATCTGCACATGTTGTGGACACACATACTATACGTGCCAATTTACATGTATATGCACCTACTATGAACATATGTACTATATGTATCCCATGTCAAGTATCTACACTCGTACGAGTACATATAACATGAAATTGAAATGTGGCACTATCAGCATTAGTGCCTGCTGCGCTCCAGTGACAAGTTAATTAGGTTTCATTCGCAACTCGTTGATTTTTACCTTGTCAACCCAAGAAATTTCATACTAGTTTAAACACTCTATTGTGGCAAAGGAGTTTCACTGGATATTACCTCATCCTAGCACTTAGGATCATAATAGACGTAAATAGACTTGACATGATATGAAAGGCTACTCTCGAGATACCCAAATTGTAGTCGAGACACAACATGACATGAAACGAAAAGATAAAAGCCTTGTCGTAACGTAACATGACATGAACATGAGACGAAAGACATGATGTACTATTAGATAGAAGACATTTTGTTACGTGACATAACATATAACATACAACATTTCATAACATGGCATAACATGTAACATAAAATATTTCATAACATGTCATAACATATAACAGAAAATATTACTTGACATGAAATACGTGTAACAAATGGTATTACGTAACATGAAATACTTATAACAGATTGCAATACTTGATAGAATAAATTGTGTGATAGATAAGTATTTCGTGACAGAATATAACGTGTAATAGATTAACATATAGTGACATAGCATGGCATAGCATATATAATAACATATATACATAAACTGTAGTTCCCTTACCTATCACATGTGCACAATAATCTGATAGTAAGTTAAAAGCTAAGTTACAATGATCGTCGCGTTACGAGCATTAAGCACAAAACATGAGAAGCTGTAAATTTGGATTCTAAGGTTTAGAAACTTTATCACTAATAATTAGAAACATAAAAAATGCTAACTTAAAATAAAATTACTATTTTACCCTCTACATGTAGGAAAATGACCATTTTACCCATAACTTAAGGATTTCACATCCTAATTCCAAAATCACAAAAACTTACATTCCTCATGTAAACTTTGTCATAAACTCATATATCAACTTAGAAAAAATTAAAACCAAACACAACTATGGAAAACATCATAGGGTTGAAACTTCCAAAGGTCATATCTCTTGATTTTTGTTGCAATTTCTTCCAATTTTAGAACTCATGATAAAACTAAAATATTGCAACAAAGATCCTCCTATCTTAAGCTTAAAAACATGCTTAAAACATCTAACAAAAATATGCTTCTCATAAATACAAAACCTTATAGTAAAAAGATCCAAACTTTTTAACTAAAATATAAACCTTGAATCTCAATGTTTGATCTATTTCAAAACATCTCCATAAACTCTAAAAATCCAAAACTTTCTTCTAACATGTTCATAACACATTCTTAAGAACTAACATGCTTTAAATCAACACATAAAAGTCACCAAAAATCACAAAATCTCACTTGAAGTACTCAGCTCCAACACTTAGTCAAAAACATAATTTTTTCTCAACTTTGGTTTGATTGATCCGAGGCATACCATGATGAGATCTTCAAACCAAAGCATCATATGGCTTAAAAATGTGTCCTAAAGTAGATCCAAGCATTAAACATAAAATTACATGGCTGAAAATAAAAACATGGATCTAGCCAGAAAATCAAACTTTTGACCTAACCGAATATTCTCTTGCATAAAAATTTAAATCTTTGAAACTAACACAAAAAATCTTCAAACTAATATCCGAACATATAGATAAAAATCCAATAAATTTATCAAAGCCATTGGAGTAAGAATAGACCACAAAATATCCAAATTTTCTTAAAACAAAAACTATTTTTCCTCTTCCAGTTTCTAATCTTTTAGATCTAAGAAAACCTCTTATCGAAAGCTTTAATAAACTAAAATTCATAAAACATGCTGACAACACTCCATAAAAAATTTGGACCAAGATTTGTCCATTTTTTTGGTCAAAAACTCCAAAATACAACATACTCTCCAGATTCTCGCCCAGATTAACGTTTCCATGATTAAAATAACCGTTAACCAATCAAATGACCATAAAATAAAAAATAAAAAAAAGGTACCCACAAAAACTAGACTCAAATAAGAACAACTTTTATAAAGGAATCATTGTGAGAAAATACTTAAAATAGTTCCAAGAAAGGCACAAATAAGACTCAGAAAACTGCCAGAGAGAGCTTCTAAGTGTTCTCGCCAAGAACGAAAATGAAAATAGGTGAAGTAAGTGAAAGGATGACTTGAACGCCTAATACACTTCTGAAAAGTGAAGTATGGGATTTAGTGACACTTTGATGGATGGTGATTAGGTAACAAAAAGGTGCAAATAGTGAGTGATTTTCAGCTAAGAAAAGTTCCAAGAGAAAGGTGGCGGTGAGGTGGCCTTTGGCCTTCACTTCATGCACGAATTTGGAGATTTCATGAGTAGTGGGTGATCAGTCTTGAGTGGGTGGAAACTTCCTTAAGAATCTTTGTTAAGGTGGCCAAAATTTATGGGCCTTAAACAAGTGGGCTTCATTTGGAGTTTAAAGAGGGTTTGGTTAGGGTTTGAGATGCTATCAAGCTCAAGACTAACTTTTCTTGGCCCAGTCAAATTTTCAAGGTTTAAAGGGTTGGATAATGATGTCATGACATAAATTTGAGAAATTAATAGCATATGGAAGTGATTTAATCAAACGATTGAATACAATGCTAGAAATTGGATCAAATAGGGTTTGGAGGCCATCTTTAGAGTTTAGGAAAACTATTTAGGGTTTCCGTTTCAACCAATTTTTTAGGGTTTCAATTGGATTCCAACTATTTAGAGTTTCACTAGAGTTGAAAACCCTCTTTGGTTTGACACAATTTAGATGGTTGGATGGAATAAAATCTTTCTTAGGTGACATGATCTCACACCTTGATTTTCTTCAAATTTCCATCTCAGGATTCCTCTTGGTGCCAAGTGTTCAATACTATTTACCAAGTGTCCAAATAAAACTCTCTAACCTAATTTGAACATTTCACATTATGATTTTGAAAATACTACACTTGGTGCTACTATTGAGGTTACTATTCATTGCGATAAAGGTGAAAATAAACTTTACACTTTAAGATACTAAACATACACACTAAACTAACTGTGCAATTTATTTATCAAAATTTAACCCCAAAGTGACTCGAAATAAACAAAATGCGTTTTCAAACAAACGTTTCGTCTAAAAACTTAAAATTGGATTATTGCGCTATATAATCATAAATAATCAACTGAGTCTAATGACGCAACTCATATTGCATTCTGACAGCTCTAACTATCTCAAATAAATAAAATCACGCATTTGGAACGATAGTGAGTGGTAACACTGACTACGCTAACAGACTAAAACCTACACAATTGTTCGATTCAGGAAACTTACGGGATTTTCACGAAATTTCTAAAGCCTATAAAAATTCCACCATTGAGTTTCTAGCGAGCTGTTACAAAGGTGATGCAACATATGACCAAAGATACGCATAGAGATTTTCCAGTCAATCTGCTGGTTTTTGCCCTTGCTCGAATGGAAGAACGGACTTTTCTCACTAGGTTTAGGCGTGATTTCTCGAGAACGTCGCTCCTTAACCATCTAAGAATAATGCCTAATTATTGAAAGGGTATTCAAATAAGCTGAAGCTAGATCGCACATTGGAGGATATTTTTGTGCATTAAAGTACAAAAAAGTACAAACTCTCTCTTTATCTATATAGAATAGATCATATGCATCCTGTGACTTCTTTTTTCATTGAAATAAAGATTCTCTAAAACAAACAATAAATTTCGTTGATTTTATTTTTCAGGAGTATTTGAGACGCGGGGCCTTATTTTTTTCGTCTATGAATCGAAGCAGCTACCGAAGATTTAAGAAGAAAACATTCATCTGTCATGTAAGCATTGGGAAAATATATAGGCCAAGAAAATCCAAGATATATCTTGGATTTTCTTTATATAAAGAATTTGCAAAGCAACATCAGAAGCCAATCTTCAAGGTGGAAGTGCTATATATATAATCAATCATGGTCTTTTTAGAAGATTTCATGTTCCCAATTCTACTATGCAGACATTCAAGCTAATAGAATTTAATAAGGATGCTGACGTGGTATTTTTATGCCACATAAACGTTCTTGTTGGTTGGCATGTGAGAACCCTGCCGTTAGACAATTTGATGGAAGATGAACGGAGGGATCTAAATGCAAAACTTTGCATACGCAGGCCGGAGTATATAAATTGAAATAAATTAATAATTTTCATAAAAATTAGTTAGTAAAATCTAGTACTCTTCCTACCACATCTCTTTGGTTTTCTCAAGCCATGCCACTTTTAGTTAAATTTTTTATGATGCTAAAGAACTTTTAAGTTAATAAGAGGAGAGAAGGCCAATGTATTCAACCAAGTTTTGGAGCTTTTATATATTGTATAATCGCTCAAGATGTACTAACTTGCAGGTTACACTTACATATAATATTTTCTATCCAATAATTAAATTGAATTATTTATGCAAATGATAGAACAATAATTCCTTCACACATTACCAGCATTTATGCTTTAGAAATAAATCACAGTTCCAATTTCCAAATGAAGAATAATGATTCAAATAAGAATAGGAGTACGATTACCGAACTGCATTAGACAGATAAAACTGAGTTTTAGGCGAAGAGGGTGAAAAAGTGGGCCTCCCCCAAAAACTCAAAATTTTATTTTTCCCAAGAACGAGTACAAGGAACGTACGCCTTTTGTTTTCTTTTATCAGGCCAGACTGCACTCAACTTGATTCTGGTGTTATAGGTAACGATAGATATAAGTGCATTATGCTTAATTCAGAAGTATTTCGGTTTTAAATGCCCTGAAGAAGGGGGTTTGCAATTTGCATTCCCAGTAACCATTCTGGATTTCCAGAGAAATAAATAAAGAAAATCACTTGCATCAGCGAAGTTCAGTATCTAAACTGAGGATTTTCAGAGAAATAAATAAATAAAATCATGACTTGTATCAGCGAAGTATGCTATCTAAACTAACTCCATGTAATACCCCGCCTAATTATCTATTAGGATTAACCCTTAATTTCCCTTAGAATGAGCTTATAATACTATTATATTTTTGGACTTTATATTTTTTTAGCATAAGATTTATTATTATTATTATTATTTATTTAAGGGAGTTAGTTAGATTTGTTTTACCTATTGAACTATGGCACTTAGCGTCGTTAGTGGTTAAACTTAAAAGTTAAGTATGGGTGATTTAGTAAGCAAGCTCATTAGTGCTACACTTAAGACCCCTAAAACCCTTAGAATGTTATGAGCTAAGGCTTAGAAGCCTTGAACCAAGTCTTATAAGAGTTTAAGTTTTTGTGGAATAACCATAGAAATATTTGGTCCAAGTGTGAAGAAGGCATAAGGCCTTTTGTACCTAACTTGGTGTTAGCTTTGACCCATAACCCATGACCCATTTATAATAAGACAAGCATTTCAAACCCTATGTTTGTAGATCTTGAGGCCTCTTATAACTCATGACTTTTTAAAATCTGAAACCAAGGCCTTCCATCAACACACACCCAAATCCCATAAAGCATGCAACTCCCACTCATGGCCTTTTTAAGCCCAACAAGGCCCAAAGTCTTGTTTTACATTTTCACACTTCTATTTGAAACCTACATACACCATATCATTAGTTTCCTTCAAGCCCAAGTAGTACCTGCCCCTTAGGACTCTCAATTGTCCATAATTAAGCTTCTAAATTGAGTTAAGGACATCAATCAAATTACCCATGATTAGTGATCTTTAAACCATGTTTTAAGCTTAATTTTATTTTTAATCTTTTTAGCCATTTTGATTGAAATTTATTTGTTCAATTGCATCATTCTTAGATTATATTATAACTCTAGATAAATCTTCACACATATCATTAAGGGTAATGATATGTCAAAACCCTAAACCCACACTAATCGGCACGCATGTACTCTTGTGTGCAATGGACTGAATATGAGCCCCTAGCCCAAGTGATATGAACCCGCAGGAATGGAATCCCTTGAACCTACAATCAAATTGAAAACTTATCCAAGAAAGCCAAAATCAAGTCAATGGATGGAGAATCTAGACCCGATGAAAACTTGTTTCAAGAACCTAGATTATATTAAAATCTAGACCCGTTGAAGAACCCATCTCAAGAACCCAGATTGCAAGGAGGAACGCCACAAAGGTTGTGATTTACCTTTGATAAGTTCAAAAGTTCAATCAAGAATAAGAAGAGTAAAACTCAACTCACAATGAATAAATTCATCAAATTTCATAAACTGATTAAAATGAGGCTACAAAGAGTATTTCAACCTAAACCTAATTGAAACCCTAGCCCAAAATAAACCCCTTTGTTCCAAAAATATCCCTGGATGAATAGTGCGCTGCTACAGTATTTCCGTTATAGTGAACAGTGCGGCGCTACAGTGATTCAGGACGTGAACAGTGCCGCACTACAGTAATTTTTTGAAACCCTAGTTCCTAAAATGTAACTTTTTAAATAAGCCCTTGGCCACAATACAAGACCTTCCCAAAACCCTAGTTCAAAAGAAATAAGACATACATGGGCCAAGCATCCTCAAGCCCTCTTATTCTAAACTAATAAAATAAATACTTTTAACAAATTGAAAGCCATCAATAATAATAAGCCCAAACGATACTCTAAGTCGTGTCTTCCACAGCTTGTATCAAATGAATCAAAATTGGATCTTCATCATTCAAACCCATCTTGAATGTTGGGCTCTTGCTAGACTCATACCAAGTGGATTGCACCAATCCTTGCATTGCCTCCTTAATCTTCTTGGCTCTTGGCCTTGTAATTGCCCCATCTGGAATTTGCAAAGAATCTTTAAGACTAGGCTCACCTTGGTTTCCATCATTCTCCATCTTCTCAAAAGGATTCGACTTCCAATCTCCACCTAAATCAAAGGGAAAAAATGTTAGTAAGATTGAAAATAGTAGAAACATGATACTTACCTGGAAAATCCACTTTATATGGATTCTCATTAATTTTCTTAAGAATTTGAAAATGTCTATCTAAGCTATTCCGGTCATCAACAAGCAACAACATCAAACTTAAAGGAGAAAGTGGATTAAAACCATAAACAAATTCAAATGGAGAATAAGAAATAGTAGTGTGCAAGGTTTTATAATATGCACACTCAAATAAGGGCAAATGATATTTCCTCAAACGTCCATGTAACAATTTAATAAATGGCAAATGAAACTCCCACAAATGTTCATGAAACACATCTAAAATTTTTCTTTCACCAAAATGACCACACCAATTATATGTAAACTCAATGAATGGCAAGTAATACTCCCAGAAATGTTCATGCAACATGTCAATGAATGGCAAATAATACTCCCATGTCAATGAATGGCAAATGATACTCCCACAAACGTTCATGCACCACTTCTAAAGTCTTCCTTACACCAAAGTTATGCAACAAACCATCATGTCTATCACACACAAGCAACTTACAAATAAAACTTGTAGCCACACAAAATCTATTCTCTCTAAACAAGTACCAATCAAGTTTATAGAACTTACCAAACGATGCCTTCTCACATGCTCCATACACACTTGCAAAATCATCATCATTAGCATGTGATTCCTTATCATATTCAAATCTCAATAACTTTGCATCTAAAATGAAGACAAAGACATACCTTCTTGTTAAAGCATCAAACACAAAATTTTCCTTACCTTGTGTGTATTTGATTACATGAGGAAATATCTCAATGAATTGCACCCACTTGGCATGCATTCTATTCAACTTACATTGTCCATTCAAGTGTGTCAAAGATTCATGTTCTTCAAAGAAAGGTCGGGTAGAGATTGTCGCACTTGGCACAAAATCAATAAAATGCTCAATCTCTCTAATAGGTGGCAATCCACTAAACGCACCACTAGGAATCATGACCACATATCCCTTCAATTAAGAAACAACAACACTAGGCAAAGAGTCGTTAAATTTATTAGTATAAAAGCCTGCCTTAGCACAAAAGAGTACTTTTGTTTCTTTTTCCTCTCGTGGCTCATCTCTTTTTTCTTGACTCTCAGCCAGCTCTCTATTTTCTTTTTCACTCACTCTTTCTCTTGATGTTTCAATCTCATTCTCTTTTTCCCTTTCACTCCATTTTTCCTTTTCACTCTCCTTTTTCTTTTCACTCTCTTTTTCCTTTTCACTCTCTTTCTTCTTTTCACTCTCTTTCTCTTTGTCACTTTCTTTTTCTTCATCTTTTTTTGAACTCTCAATCTCACAATTATTTTTTAACTTTTTCTTGAGATTTCAGACTCACCCTCATCTTTCCCCTTAGGTGGTTCGATCTTCCCCTTTGTTACAGCTTGATCATTTTTGTCCCCTTTGGTTTCCAAGGAGTGCTAGAAACCAAAGTATACCTTATTGTACTCTCTCTTTAACTGCCTCTCCACCTTCATAGCCATGTGCACCATGTCCTCTACCTCTACATAACGTTGCAACTCAACTACATTGGCTATCTCCCTATTCAACCCTCTCAAAAATCTAGCCATCATGGCCTCCCGATCCTCCACTCCATTAGCTCGAATCATAACCACCTGTATCTTCTTATAGTAATCCTCTACACTCCTAGACCCCTATGTAAGATTTTGTAGTTTTTGGTAGAGGTCTCTATAGTAGTGGCTAGGTACAAATCTCCGCCTCATGATAGCTTTCAACTCTCTCCATGTTTCTACAGGCCTCTCAAGATTCCTCCTCCTATTGATCACTAATTGATCCCACCAAATAATTGCATAATCAGCGAACTCAATTACTGCCAACTTCACCTTCTTCTCCTCAGAGTAATTATGACTATCAAACACAAACTCTATTTTTTTCTCCCACTCTAAATAAACTTCAGGGTCAGCTCTACCTTAGAAAGATAGTATTTTCATTTTGGATCTCCCAAGGTCTCTATCTACACCATCTCGGCCCCCTAGGTTCACCTCAAGTCCTCTTTCAGGCCTAACTCTTCTATGTCTACCCAATCCAATTTCAGATGTTAAGTCTTCCTCATCCTCACCATACTCACCATGCTCATACCCAATCTTAATACTAGGCTCACGTCGCCTCCTATCTTTCCCACCTTACGAATTTCTAATCAGGACTTCTCATTAATCCATCTTATCCCTCACTTCGCCCAACACCAAGTTCAACCGCTCAAACTGTTGTTGCATGACTTGCTACACAAATGATGAGTTATCTGCCATCCCCTTTGGTGATTAGTCACTCCTGTGAGACATCATAATGTGCTTCACAAAAAGAATGTTAGTGGAAAACCTCACACACTCCCTTACGTGTTTACTCTTGAATAATGGCACTTCACTCGTGTTTCACTCTTAATTGACTTTTTCCTGATAATAGTCTGATACTCTCTTGCCTTTTACCTCAATAGTTTTCTCGTTCAAGTTCTTTTAGAACTAATTGAACTAAATCAAGACAATACAACCTTGTATTATTCCAACCAGTAATATAGATGCAAGAAACAAGAATAAGAAACAATGAATGAATAAAATGACATGAAACTCAAGGAATTTATATGAGGAAAAGAATAATAATAAAACAAAATACTCATTAGAAAGATGTTTTCAGCCCCTTTGATGATAAAGCTCAATCAACAAATATCTTTCTTTCTCTTTGTTGTAACTATGTAGCAATATATGAGAATGCTACCCTTTTTTTTTCCCAATTTTTTTTTTCAAAATTTTTTTTTCTTTTCTTTTCTCTAATTCAATCACAAACAGTAATATTCAATTGAAAATCAAACAATTGAATTCAAATATACAAGAATTGACAATGAAATAGAAGAGAATCAATGGAACGACACTCCAAGCAATTGACAAACTTAGATATGCAAGAAACCCTAGAATTTTGAAACCCTAGGAGATGCAAATTTCAGCCAAATCCAAAACCCTAAGAATTTTGGCAGCGTACTTGTTGTTGTTTTTTCTTTTTTTCTTTTTTTTGCAACCCTAGAACGATGAAGCCCTAGAATTAAAGGTATAATAAATAAAAGATAGAATCCAACCTGATTGGAAACCGAGCCCTGAATACCAAATGATATGAACCCGCAAGAATGGAATCCCTTAAACCCACAATCAAATTAAAAACTTACTCAAGAAAGCAAAAATCAAGTCAATGGATGGAGAATCTAGATCTGATGAGAACTCATTTCAAGAATCTTGATTATATTAAAATCTAGACCCGTTGAAAAATCCGTCTCAAGAACTCAGATTACAAGAAGGAACGTCACAAAGGTTGTGATTTACCTTTGATAAGTTCAAAAGTTCAGTCAAGAACAAGATGAGTAAAACTCAACTCACAATGAATAAATCCATCAAATTTCATAAACTGATTAAAATGAGGCTACAAAGAGTATTTAAACCTAAACCTAATTGAAACCCTAATCCAAAATAAATCCATTTGTTCCAAAAATATCCCTGGATGAATAGTGCACTGTTACTGTATTTTCGCCACAGTGAACAGTGATTCTGGACGTGAACAGTGCCGCGCTACAGTAATTTTTTTGAAACCCTAGTTCCTAAAATGTAACTTTCCAAATAAGCCATTGGCCAAAATACAAGACCTTCCCAAAATCCTAGTTCAAAAGAAATAAGACATACGTGGGCCAAGCATCCTCAAGTCCTCTTATTCTAAACTAATAAAATAATTACTTTTAACAAATTGAAAGCCATCAATAATAATAGGCTCAAATGATACTCTAAGTCGTGTCTTCCACAGCTTGTATCAAATGAATCAAAATTGGATCTTCATCATTCAAGCCCATCTTGAATGTTGGGCTCTTGCTAGACTCATACTAAGTGGATTGCACCAATCCTTGCATTGCCTCCTTGATCTTCTTGGCTCTTGACCTTGTATTTGCCCCATCTAGAATTTGCAAAGAATCTTTAAGACTAGACCTACCTTGGTTTCCATCACCAAGCTTTTTGTGCCTTTTTCTCAAGGTCATTATTATCTTTTAGCACACCCATTTCAATGCAGACTTAGTGGTGGACGAAATTGGTTCCAAGAACCAAACCAAAAACCCAAAAACCAACGACACCTAAACACTAGTTGGATAGAAACAAAATGCTTACAATTTGGTTTTATTTTCTGCTCTCAAATGACCAACACCCTCATGCCACCTCCATCACCATTCAATCCTCAAGTGACCCTCAGATTCATTATGGGAAATGGACCAAAATTTTCTTCTCATGAAAAATAACACAAAACCGATGGCATCAAACCACCACCACTCAGCAACACCCTTCCATTCACCTCTTCCCTTTGAGCTACCACTTCATCATCACTTGGCAACCAATCCCCCACCTTCCACCACCTGGAAAAGCCTTCCAAGAATGACTCATGGCTTGCATAAATTAGCCGTGAAGAGAGGACAAGAGGGTGAGTCAAGAAATGATCAAAACTGTCCAGACTTTCAGCCTTGAACCCAACAGCTACTATGCTTGATGTCATAAGCTTCTTCTCTTTTCCTTCTAATGATGGACCATGGAAGCACCTGCACCCTCTCCTTGCATGGCAGCACCTGAAAGTGAAGAAAATCATTTGATTTGGGTCACTATTCACCTACACAAGGTGATACAACCAAGCTGGAATTCAAACCTCCTTCTCCACTGCCCACTTCACCCAATCACCATGGACCAAGGCCAATGTCCCTTCCCCCATAGCCTCCTATAAATACCTCTGTCACCCTAACATTTCCTTCACACCACTTCTCCAAGCATCCTCTTGAGCATTGAGAGCCTTCTTCCTTTAGAAAGTCTAGAGTGAATCCAAAAGATGTGTTCTTGAGTATTCTTGTGTTGGGAGCTCTAGAGGGCCACGAAAATTGTAAGTTTTATTGCCTTAGATCTTAGTTTCCATGTTATGTTTTGCTTTTAAGTGTTGAAGTGATTTTTAGTTGAGTTTAGAAAATGTTACCATGCTTAAATCAAAATCGAGTACAATAAGGTTGATTAAATGTTTAAATTGTTTTAAGTGAAAATTTTAGTTATGGCATGTCTTAGCATATTTTAATATGATTTATTAATGTCTTAGAATGATCATTGAATGATTTATTTTCAGATTTTAAGAATGTTATGATAGGTTTTAATTCTATTTTGAATTGATCATCAAAGCATGCAAGGGCTTTGATTAAGTTTGTGGTTAAGGCATGAAGTCTTGATTTTATCACCTAGGCTGGAATAAAATACGTTTAGAAAAAAACCTTATGATTTGGATAAGAATGAAAATACATGATTTGGGTGAATTTTGTTGCATGCCTTTGTGATTTAGGCTAGAAGCATCATGCTTAATTAGTTGCTGATTAATGAAGACTAAGGTTTTTAGTCATGATTAAGTGTTAGGATGAACTTCTTCACCTAAGATTAAGCTTGTAACATGTCATTAAGGATTATAGTAATTATTTGCAGTTAAAAAAATTGAATATGCATGTATTCATAAGGGTCAATTGTTGAAAGAAGACTTAGATATCAACTAAAATGCAAGCCACGAGTTGAGTATATTTGGACTAGTTTCACTTTTATTTTTAGAATTTTAAGGCCATAGATGATTTTAGAGCATAGAATATATGAGATTTGTGAATTTTGATAGAATTTAGAGTTCATTTGCAAATAGTGAAAAATTAGAGTCTTAGTGACAATTTTGGAAAGTTTAAGGGTGTTTTTGTAAATACTCATTTTTTAAACCCTTTGATTATGAGCATCTTCCTCAAGTAATTAAGACCCTAACTTAGCATAACTTTGATTACAACTGATACAATTAACACACATTGGAAGCTAGTAAGTTGGCCTCTAACTTACACCTTGAAAAGTTATTTATGATTTATTAATAAATGCCACATTCATGTTATAATTATCATTTTGAGTATGAAATATCAAGTTATATAATACATTGAGTACATTACATGTGAAAATTTAATCATTTTAACATATTGCATATAAATGTCATTTTCATATGAAAGCTTGCTACATATATACATGCCATGAATTACAATTTTTTAAGTATAACATGAAAATAATTTTTGTCACGACCTCAAAGGCTAGGATGGGGAATTATCCTAGTGGAACTTCTCTCTCCACTCTGGAGTGAGTAAAAATGGATTGATAACCCCTAGGTTGACGAAGAACAGTCAACATGCTTTGAATGAGTGTACATGTTATAATGTTATGTTATGTTATGTTACCAATACATTGAAAATGAGTCTGCAAATAAAGCAGTTTCAACATGAGTTGAACTACGGTCACCGACAGGTACTCATAGTGCATATGAGGAACTGTGAAGATACCATACATTGTGAATAAATGTGACTTGTTATAAATGATGAAAGTTAGATGAAATGTTATGTTTTTGGCAGTTAAAGTGAAAAATTGTTCACTGTAAAAAAATTTGTCTCAGCTTTTCTGAAAATATCGAGAAATCTGGATGAGAGAGATATATTGATTTTTTTGCATCGCACACATTTCACATTTATCATTCCTCATGTATAATTTATCTTTATGCACGTTGGTTGTCTAACTTACTGAAATTTCAAATAAATCTCACCCATTCTGGACGTACTATTATTCCACTCGGAATGATAGAAGTTGTGTCAGCACCCGACAAGGACGGACTAGTGGATCCAATTGATTGAGGAGGAGCCAGCTCGACAAAAGATTAGACCTCATCTTGATGTTTATAACGCTAACCCTTTGTGCATTAGAATACATAAAGTAGTTGATTTAACTATGGAGACTTATTGTCAAGAATAATTGTACTAAGATTATGTTACCTTATGATTTGAACTTGATGGTTATAAATGACATTGGGATGTTTTAGTTTATTCTGGCATAAGTACTTCTTAGTCACCTATTTTTCTTTGTGGTTATTGCATACTGTGTTAGATGCATTGCATGTTAACTATCATGAACGGAGGTATGTAACGTTTTATATGTCCTAACACTCTAAAACTGCGTTTGGATGTTAAGCTGAGTTGAGATGAGTTAAGTTCTTTATAAATAGTAATGAGTTAAGATAGTTGAGTCAGTTTTGTAAGACCCATTTAAGATATGTTTAAATGTGTTTGAATGTTAAAATGAGTTTAGATATATTTATAGAGATTTAGAAAAGATTATGGGTTCCGCACGTAAAAAAGTATTGAATTGAAAAAGATTATATATCCATGTGTAAGGAGGTTTTGAGTTGAAATGAGTTTAGTAGTTTGAGAGTTATGTGTTTAGATATTAGAATCAGCTTGAAATTAAACTAAACTGAGTTAATCTAAGTGCAATCCAATAGCCAAACGGGACCTAAGTCTCCGTTCCATCCAAAATGGAAGTTGGGAGCATCACACTCCATAACCTTGTCATAAGCACCAGATACATATTTTTTTTATATGATACCAAAGATTTACCAGATCAACGAAAATTTGAACTGTAACAGCCTAAACCATCACAAAGCTCAAACCATTAAAAGACGAGAGAAGGAAGAATTTGATCATTTGAGTATAAGCATCTCAGTGTCTAGACCATGTCACCCAGCCGTTTGAAAATCCCCGAAATCATCATCTGGAATATCCTGTATACTGTGATTTTCAGAAGAAATTTGATCTTTGGCATCTCCTTTTACTAATCCTTGAGCCTCATCTTGAGAAGTCTCCTCAAGATTGAACTTTGGCGGCATGTTTGTTGGCAACTTCTGAACAGTAGCAGCAGGGGAAACCGGAGCCGGAGGAGGTGGTGGTGGTTTGATAGAAATTATGGCTTCTTTCTGTTTCCCCTTTTCCTCGGAGGGATTGCTCAGACCCTGCTCAAAAAATTTGGAATTCGCACTGCGACCACTTTTCTGTTGACACCAAAAGTGTGACCCTCGATCACATACTGAAATTCGTAGCATTAATCATTCAACATAATTGACAGCAAATAGCAAAAGCCTTACGTTCTTTATTTGGAGTACAAGAGTCTCCCCATCTTTTAAACTGTAGTCTACCAAAGAAGTTTGCTGGTAATGCCGTTCCATCTCTTCTGCAGTTTTCTTTTTGTTCAAATATCTTCAAAACAATTTAGAAAAGAGTGGTTAATAAGGGAAATTCACAACAATATGTACTAGAAATTCAGCACTTCAAACCACCAAGATTTGTCCGTAAAGCAAAAGATAAGCTCATAAAAGTTGCGTATAGTAGATCGGAAGATACTTCATGTGGTCATGCAAGGCTGCCTGGAAATCATAAGCTTCTGTTCTTTCTCGAAATCCTATGCCAATGAAAGCATGCCGAAGTCGGCCACCTGCAAGAATTCTGGATGAATGAGGACCATACTCAAAAAAATAACTGGAAACGGAAGAAAGCAATGAGGAAAGGCATTAAAGCAAAGATCATGGTATATCTTTGTTTTTATGTTGGATCCTTTTTGTGAGAGTCTAAGAGGACTAATGAAATAATTCCCCTGGAATACCATGGGAGGTTTCTTTTCCGTTTGGACAGCCACCTTCCCAAGGTTTTTAATATTATTAGAAGGAACCATATTAAAATATACTGGTGTTGCATGTCTAATTTTTTTTTTTTTTTAGGTAAGTCGGTGTTGCATGTCTAAATCTAATAAAAAGAAAAGCTTTTTTCGTAGATAGTCTTCCGATAGGATGCTGGCTACACAATCCATATCCCATAATCCCACAGTCTTGTCATGTCATCAATGAAGAAAACTAAGAATTGAGTGGACGCCTATTAATCAAGACTCAAAACACCAGTACTCTCAAGCATGCTTTCAATGTAGCAGCCATACTTGGATTTCAGCATGTTGAGAGTTAATAATTGATTTTGAAAAAATATATATATTTTTCATAATGTATAATGTTGCAATGCATATAACAAAAAAATATTACAAATATAATTCGATAAAATTATTAATATATTTATTTATATAATATATATATAATGAAATTTTTAGTAATTAAAGATAGGTGAGAGTTTCCATCTTTAACAAAAAAGCTCATGTTCAAAATTACTTCTAAGAAAAAATGTTAAAAGGAACTTAAGGAAAAATGAAGAAGAGTCCAGCATAGAAAAATATAAAATATAAGAAAACAAGAAAAATCTTGAAGGGGACTCAATAAAGAATAGAGAAAGATTACATGCTATTAGTTTTTTAATATATAATTCAGGAAAATCTTGATGGGGGGACTCAATGAAGAATAGAGAAAGATTAAGCATTATTAATTATTTCTTATATACTTTTGAATTTAGAAATTTTTGGAGTCAGAATTAAGGTTTTAAGACCAATTAATTTCTTTGTAAGATTTAGGGTTATGTTGTGAATTTAACCAAAACCCAAATGTATATACTTTTAATATTTTCTAAAAACTGATTATTAGATATTTTTCATAGTTAATTAAGGAGTTATTTTGGAATTTTTTATATGAACTTTAAAAAATCAACCAAGGTTTTAGAAACGTTTGGAGTTTTTTTTTTTTTTTTTTTTTNGTGTTTCAAACATAATACAATGTCAGACTTGTTTGCATTTTTTAGTGATAGATGCTTCAGTTACTGACTACAAAGTACAATTCATTATACATTTCTGCCATCAGTAGATGTAGTAATCCAAGTTTCAAGGAAATTGTCACCCATACATAATATTTTATTTGACTATTGTTAGAATTATATCCAACACAGCACCTCCGGGTATGAAACCGGCTACGAGTGTTGCCCACTTTAAAAAATGTGTTCACTGTTGAAACCACCCAGATCAGGAAAAGGCAGACTCTCAAGCTGAGTATCCAAAAAACAAAGCGAGTATTGATGGACATTGTGGTTACTTTACCATAGTTTACTACTGTGACAATTGGTAATCTTATCTTTTACCTCCTATTCTTTCAACTTAAAGATTTTAGGCTGGAGAGGGAAGGAAAATCTAGCTCCAATTTCGGTTATGGATGAAAAATAGAGATTTAAATAATCATTTCAGGTATTGTAAGTGGTTAAACAAGCAAATAGAAATATAACTGTTCAGTAAAAGAGAAAAGGAATAAGAGATGGGTAAAGTAGCTCACCAATGTTCTCTTCGATGCGAAGAACAAAATATCTGCCGAAGAAACAATTATCATTTAGACATCCTCCAGATACTAAATTGCAATATGAACATTTAAACAATGTAAGTACAGAGTCCTTCAACATTTACGATCCAACAGTTTAGCTTTGACTCCAGCAAGAAATAGAATCAACCTGCTGCTATCAATTACAGGTTCTACTGGATGTGGCTCTCCATTTCGCAAAAATGCCCGAGCATATAATTCACCTATTATATACATATATAGCGGATTATTGTAGAACAAGTTAATGGATACTAATAAGATATATACCATACTGTTTGCTACTTACAGCAACTTAAAGATGATCTTACCTGTGGTCTTATCTTCGAGTCTGATAATGCACTCTTCTCCCTTGCTAATAACTTTCAGCACCCCGTCCCAAGCCCATTTGTTCACATCCCACTCATCAGCCCTGAAATGAACTTATTAGAAGATATAAACATTGATAACCACTTTCTGGTAATAGAATTTTCAGCAGTAAGCGTTGCTAACAATGACAGTTTATCTTCCATACTAGAAACTATAATGACTGAAAATAATCCACAGAGTGATGAATACTAACTACTTTTCATTCTTATTTTTCAAGAGGCTGCTGCATTGTCCCGGTCCCCAAGGGACCTTTCATTTTCATGTACAATTTTGTTGAAGTGATTTCTGAATTGCAAAAAAAATGCTTCATGTACAGATTGACTGACATGGAATTTTACGAGGACAAAAAATCTCAGCAACTTAAAGAATAGGAGAAGGTATAAAAATAAGTAATTAGGCTCCTTATTGAGCTTAGAGAACAGTAGAAATGTCCATATGTCAACAATCTCAAAATTAAAAAATCAGTAGGGGAGCAGGCCCCAGTCCACCCCGCCCCAGCATGGGCGGGCGGGGGGCAGGCTGACTCCAGTGGGGCCCTGCCCCGTACCCTGCCCTGCTATATATAAAAAAAGAAAAAAAATTAAATATATCTATATAAATATATTGTATATAAATATATATAATGTGTTGAGACTTGAATTTGTATTCAAGTTACTATATTGGCTTGACCTCCTATATAAAAGTTGGCCTAAAAGGCTAAGACAATCCAAAATACAACTCCAAAGAGTTTAAAAACTATTTTATTAGTTTTAAATTTTTTTTATTTATAAATTTTAATGTACAATTTAAATTATGTTATAATTTGGGTCTAAAAATTATTTTTGGACCCAGAAATAACTTTTAGGGGGCATGGGGTAGTATTGGCTTAGGCGATGGGGCAGGGCGGATGAGGTGTTCGACCCCGCCCCTTGGCACGTGTGGGGTGGAAAAGCTTCCCCCCCCCCCCCCCNACCCATGATACTTAAAGAGAAGGTCAACCAAATATTTCTTGTACCCAATCCCAAACTCATTGCCACAACAGTTTCTTTAAAAATTTAAAACCTGCTTTCCACCAGAAAATAGGAAGAGCCAAACAGTTCGAACCACAATTTCATTAGTCGCAGTTATCGTCATCATGAAAACTCAATGAATTATGAAAGTTGAATTGATTGCAAAGTAACCCACAAACGAAAAGACACAACAAAAATGACGTAAAACTCAATAAATTATAAAAATGCTATCGATTGCGAAGAAACCCATTAACAACACTACAACACAAATTCAGCAACCTCACTAAATTTTGAAGGTTTTACTGAAATTCGAACAAAAAAATTAAAGAGATAAAAGAAAAAATACCAGAAAACCCAATGCACAATAAAAATGCTATTGATTTCAAAGAAACCCACTAAGTGAATTACAACAAATATTCGAAAAGGGCAGATTTTTACTTACTATATACACGTAACATTCAGAAACTTGGAAGAGAACAAGCTCTATTGCTTCTGTCTCTTCATTCTCATCGACGCTTTCTTCAACCTTAGAATTCTCCTCCTCCTTTTCCATGATTCCTTCAACCTTAGAATTCCCCTCCTTTTCCATGATCTGGAAAGAGAGATTCAATTTGGTAAAAGATAATAGGGAATTGGATCGGTGATTGGGGTCTTGAGCTAAACTTGGTAGAGTAGATTGTAATTTGGTGAAACTCTTTCGGTTTTTTTGGTGATCGACAGACTGAAAGGAAGGAGGAAGGTCGGTCTCAGTTTCCTTTCCTATCTCGGGACAGCAGCAGCAAGCAGCAAGCAGGGGAGTACTATCTAAACAAAGTCACTTTAGAGCCGTACGATCAGGTTACTTTTTTTATCAGAGTCGTGAACCTAACGGTTGATCGAAAATACAAAAGGTCAAGCAAGTAGACGGTCTCGATGGAGTCAACATCGTGATTAGGTGGTCTGGTTTGCTTGATTTTTGAGGAACGAATATCCATAGGAATGGGTAAATGGAATATCCACTGTGATGGTTGGGAAGGAGTTTTTATTTTTTATTTTTGATAACTGATATACTTTCATTCCATGAAATATGACAGTTGGCTTTCAGGCATTACAAGGGACTGGATACGAGGATTAACATTGTCAATGTCTATTATCTCATTAGAAAGCAAAACAGCTTATTTTGCTAGTGTATCTGCTACAGTATTAGCTTGCATTTTGACATGTTTGGTTTTCGATCTTGCATCAGCAAGTATGTTGTGAACGTCCTCCAATAAGCATCCAAACTTCCCATTTTGCCTGCCTCATAGCAATAACAACCTGATTAGAGTCATCTTCAAACATGACATTTTGTAAATCAAGTTCCTTGCAAAAGAAAGCAGCTGAAATCAGTCCCTTTGCTTCTGCTACTATAGGACGTGTACAAAATTTCAGTGGCTGCATTAAAGTTGCAATTACTTACCCTTCTTGATCCCTTATCACGATTTCAATGCCAATCTTATTAGCTTCAGGTCAGCAACATCCCAATTTAGTTTAAGTCAATTTGTTGGTGGGGCTTCCCATTGTGTAACCATCTGTTGATTTGAAGAAGATGATACTGTTTCATTAGACTATTTGTTTGCTTATTGGGAATCTTCATATGCCTGTGTAGCTCTATTGAAAAGGGCAGAGGGATGCAAAAAGGTACCTTCGAATACGAGTTTATTTCTCCTAAACCATAAGTTCCTTTCTATTTCTACAAACATAGTTATTTCCTTATGATAACCTCTTTGAAGTATTTGCATAAATATATTTCCAAAATCATCATGTGATAGATGAGGCTTTTTGGTTTTTCTTGCTGCATAGCATCCTGTGCAGATGGACATGTCCATAGAAGATGGCCAGGAGTTTCATCTATTTTCATGCATAAGGGACACATAGATATTAAGATATAAAATAAATAATAAAATCTACCTCTTCCCATCAGCTTAAGCTATTAAAACAAGTGGTGATTTCACATGGTATCGAAGCAGAGGTTATGAGTTCGAACCCTGACTTTACACTGATGTATTCAACGAGTTTATAGCCTTGGCCGATATGCCCAGGTAATATTTGAAATTTTATCGTCATGGGAAGATGTAGATTTTATTATTTATTATTTATTCTTAACATTCTCCCTCACGTGTGGACTAGACTTATCTTCAATAGGTAGCCCAACACGTGAAATATTTAATTAAATGGGATAGAGTGTAGAGTCAAAGTTCGAACTCAGGTCCTCTGCTCTGATACCATGTACAATCACCACTTGTTCCAAAAGTTTAAACTGATGGAAAGAGGTAGATTTGTTATTTATTTTATATCTTTACAATAGAATCTTTAACAATTTTCCTCTTGTATAAGTTCATTTAGTAGGCAAAGCATCTGAACATGCACACCAAATAAACATTTTAACATCATTGGTTGTATGCATCTTCCATATTTTTTTCCAAAACTCACTATGAATACCTTTTACTGAAGATTCCCCTTTGTTGTCTTGTTGTTACTATTTGTGTAGATGGTAAACACTTTTTACAGAGAAACAACCATTAGGGGTAGCCCTCCATACCAATTTATCTATAGCATCTGTTGCAAAAATAGGTAACTCTAAGATTTCCAAGATATCTTCCTCAATAAAGATCTCTTTTAGTAGAGTTATGTTCCACTATCCTGTATCTTGATCTATTAAGTCTGCCACAACTACAGAAGCTGGCATGAATTTCCTTGGTGATTGGATTCTACTTGATCTTCCTCTTGGTATCCATTTATCTTGTCGTATATGTATCTTTTTCTCATTCCCAACACATCGTATTAGACCCTCCTTAATGATATTAATAACTAACCCAATACTTCTCCAAGTGAAAGAAGGTCTTGACCTTAATTGAAATTGAAGAATAGAACTGTTAGGGACGTATTTGGCTTTGTAGATTCTGGCAGTCAAAGAATTGGATTGGTGAGCATCCTCCAAACTTGATTGGCTAGTAGAGTTGAGTTAAAACTCACTAAATCCCTAAAACCAAGATCGCCATCTGTTTTGTCATAACTTATATATTTCCAGCTTTTCCATTGTAGTTTGGAGTTGTTATCTTGAGATCCCCTCCAGAAATTTGACATTATACTGTTAAGTTTTTTGTACAATACATTTGGCAGTAAAAAGA